>DWPV01005398.1:0-12498 GCA_018251915.1 Urbanus proteus proteus
ACGGACAGACGGACAGACAGCGGAGGCTTAGTAATAGGGTTCCATTTTTACCCTTTGGGTATGGAACCCTAAAAATGGTATTGGTTAAGATTTATAACATTTTTTCTACACAGTTTTGAAATAGAATCTTTAATGTTTTATTAAGCAAATTAATTATAGTTTAGAAACAGTAAGTTTATAATATTCATAGATAGATTATTATTACCATAACTTAATACCCATCTAATGTTATTCCTTCTGTATGTTGCAAATGATGAACAGTCACGAAAAGATCTTGTAGCGTGACAACCGTTTGATCGGTCGGTAGGCAATGGTATCATAATGTCGCGTTGTAAATATTCATTGGGCGAGATTGTCGCTGCGTAGGCATTCCCGCTTCAGGGCGCGGTCGGGACACGCATTAGGGACAATGAGATTTGCATAGCTGGGCGTTCCTAACTGTCAACCAGAACATTCACATTAACTAATCCGAAGAGCCCGATGCGAAATAGTTTCATTACTCCCTCGCCTCGCCATTCCGACTAATGAATTCATTAAATTACCGTAACGACAACGAAATGGCTGCATCTTTTTGCCGCTTTAAATTCGTAACAATTGTTATGGGCGTGCCCGCTTTATTATTCGCACTTCTTAGTCAGCCTCATGTTCATTGAAGTCGAATCTGGATATGAATTTTTAACGACTCATTGTTACACGCTCAAATGAATATTTAATGCCTTATCACCGGTGAAAAATGATACTTATAAGAGGCTGGCTATCAGTTTCGTCTCACATTGTTACTGAAGCACTCATGGGCATTTGAATTATTCTTCATTTCTACTTAATTTATTCTTAATTTTCGTATGTTCACTTCAGTGAATGAACTTAATGCGCTTACATTTGCATTAGTCTCGCGTAGGGAGGAACTGAAACCATTCCCAAATAAGTCTGAAAGGCAGTGTTCATTTCGGCCAGCGGAGCACTTACTCCGTGAATACGTCCGGGGGCTTACCGCCCATTGTACATTCGAGCGACGTCGCGGCCGCCGGCGCTCCTCAATAATGCGCTTACCGCCACTCGCTAGTTACCCACCCTTATAATATCATTCTTTGCTACACTACATTTGCCAAATCGCAATGCGTAGCGCAGTTGAAGCCATAGCCCAGCCTAAATTCTGTTTGACAGGTATAAAAAGTTGTACTGTATGTTGAAAAAAAATAACGTTTCTTACGTTGAGTACCAAGAATATATGTATAATTATAAAGTCAATTAAAAAAAACTTATCGGTGCCTTTTCTTTAATACACCAATAAGTCAGAATCATCAGTCAATCTGGTCTTCCATATGCCAATGACCATGTGGTCAGTTCGTCCGACGTTTATTGGTCAGAACAGTCCTGTCATAAAATCTAATTGGAAATTATTTTTCTTTCCCTTAATCTAATATCTATGCTACCATTACACTTCCTAGGATTTATTTGGAACGTGCCTATACATACATGTGCACACCACACCTCGTAAAACGAGCACAAAATATCTAAATTTACAAATGTCTATTTTTATTGAAGTGCCAGCAATAATTTTGTTGTATCTCGTCTATGCTCCAAGATTTAAATATTGTTAAAAAACTTGGCAGCGGGGCAAAGATGAAGCATGGTTTTCTACAGAACTGACTAAAGATAGGGACGAAAAGCAAACATTTCTATTAAGTGCACAACGGGCTCTGTAAATCACTCGGCGGCGCGGATAGTTTAGCAATTAAAGGAGGAATCTAACTGACGCTATCTTTTCTACGAACTAATGAGAGGAGTCGGTCGGGGAACGACGCGCCGCATACACGGACACTTATCTCCCCGATAAACAAGTACAAATGGGTTACACGTTCTACCATCCCCTACGCCCCACTATTTCTCCTTTAACGTCTTAAGTAAGCCCGTACTGCTTTTATCAGCAAACGAAGAATTCCCTTGACCAACTCGTTAACTAAATGTATTGCCGATGAAACCGAGAGCATTAGTAAATTGTTTTAAAGGCGTGTAGATACGTTAATGTGTTATAAGTGTCTCGTTGTGACCTATCGACCGAGATTTTATTGTACGCAATTGTCTAAGAGTGGAGACGACACTGAATGTTTACGATGCGTTGTGGCCCGTGGCGCAACCGTGATTTGTTACAACGTACCGGACCCGACACGTGGGCCCTGACAATAAACGAATCCTAACACATCCGGATATTGTCCGTAGTAGTTTATTGCCAGATATTTTATGGATGTGTGGAAACGGCGCCACGAAAACGTGTGTTCGAGAAGTATAGAAAACTTGTTTTGCTTTTGTACAAAGTGTAGTCAGTATTTTGTTATTTTATAATTATGTATTGTTTAATGAGAAGATACCATAACACTCTTGTTAATCGTAAACGAAATATAAACACTTACCCGAGGGCCACGAAACATTCGCTCATAGTGCTTGGCCAGACTGCACACGCGGGTGCGACGCGGGCGCGGCTCTTGTACTCAAACATATGAAATCCGCACGACGCTCCCGCGTACCCACTATGGGCATTCGAATAAGATTCCATATATAGGAGTACATCGCACCTATCTTTTGAAATTTGGAATGTATTTCAGTTAACGTCTTCATTAGCAGCGAAACTTCGTAGCCTAAGATGAAACACGCACCTTTACTAGTATTTCAGCGCAGAGCAAATGATGCGTAAAACAAATGTGTCGTGGACTTCGGGTTGAGGTGAGAAAAGAACAGTGCAGAATGAAACTGATTTGACTTAATTTAATTCTCGAGCTTCTAAAAACAAGCAGTCAATACTTATTATTGCATATTTTTCCAAAACATTCTAATAAAATACACATATGAAAATGTAAAGATAACATACGCGATATTTCACACTATCTCATTATCCGCCCTGCAAAAACGCTGAACCGCCGTGGCCCGGGGCGCCCGTTGCGGAAGGCAGTTCACCCGCACCGGAACACCGCACCGCCGATGGTGCGAAATGAAAACGGTCCTAACGAGACCGCTCATTAGATATGCTCTAATTGTTCATCGAGTGTCGCCGGTTAAATAAATTCTCAACAACGCCTAAGCAACCACATCTACGTGGAAATATTAGTACGGTTAACACTGGACTAAAATATCAAATAACACGTGAATCATAATAAATATTTAGGTGTACATCAAGAATATATATTTAATCATTGGTTTTATATAATAATACCCATTGAATCTCCAGTTATTGTTAAGATACTACAGATTCAACCATAAAAGTACCTAACGACTGAAGTCATTTGTAACTATTTTCTCCCTCATTATATCCAGCATTTAAAATTGTTAATTTAAACAATGTAGCACAGACTGCGTAATGACACTGTTATTAAGAGTAAGCTCGTTCGCATTCACAGGCCAATAAAACATCAACTTTATCGCCGAGCCATCGGGACCAACACCCTGACACGGAATACAGGTTAATAAGAAACACCTCAATGAGATGTGAAAATAATGTGTGATATTATCTCGGAATAGCGGCAATTTGGAGGATATTATTCTAAGTCGTGCGTTTCATTAACCGCCAATCCTGTTAATGATCGTCGAACTTTTTCGCTTAAATAAACATTAAGAAGAGAATGGACGGCGCGGCCGACGAACCTTTTACCGGAATTACGCTGTGGCTAAGTGCTCGCTTTTAGGGGCCTACAACGGAATGACGTTGCATACACTTAAACGTTATTGATATTTAGGCTCGTGTCGATTCACTGACGTTACGTGAAATGAGCTCAGCGCAAAAAGAAATCCTTTGTACACACTAGGATTTTCTGTGTACGTTACCATAGGGAAATGCACAAAACAAGCATACAAAGAGCAAAGGGTAACTCTTCATCTTTTCTATTGCTGCTTTCGTTATGTCGGGTCGGGTTTCCTCATCTACCGTCCATGGACACCCCAAAATTAACCCTAGATAATATAATCAGATCTATAAGTTTGGCCATAGATGACCATAGGACTAAATTGGAATGCCTTCAATTATTTTGCCTTCCTTATTACACCTTTTAAACCAGCAGACAGCAGCCTTCAACACTGCTGTCATTAGATAGAAATAGATGGATAAATAGATGGAACCACCACATCAAAAAAAATTCTAATACCTGCAAGTCTCGATTGTTTTTTGTAGCTCGTAATTGAGTTGATTGTATTTTTACTGATCTTAGATCAGAAGTCCATATACTGATGTCATTACTACGATATCCTACTTATATAACACCTGACCAGATAACAATGCAAAACTTCTGCATGTAAAATTAATGCAAAGATCATAATCGCATTCTCATTATAGTTGTAAGTCTAAATACAATCGGAAAGTTTACTAAAACATATACTATTTACATTACACATACCCAATGCAAAGCAACCTTCCATGGAAGAGATTAAAACTTTCTCAGTTTAAAATGTAGTAGCTTGAAGCAAAATTTTCTCTGGGCAAAAGTTAATATAAGCGAAATTTGTCCTGTGGCTGGCGGTTTACAGAGCGTCCCGTGCAAGTTAAGACTTCAGTTCCAACTAACTGGTATTCGATTGCAGACAGCTGACCTGTATTTGCCTTTTCCAAGACCCTATGTGAACTAGTTTTCATTGAGATAATTTTAACGCGATAATCCATTGGCGCATATCGAACTTCGATCAACACATTTTCCATATATATAAATTGAATCTAATTAATGTTTTAAGTGAAATTAATTATCCTTTTTCAGTTTAAGCTGTGCTTATCTCTGCATTTAAAGTATGGAGGTAAAAATTCTGAATTTTAATTAAAGTTCCTTCGCGAGGCGTTTTTTCTTTGCTTATCAGGTGCGCGTTCCGACAACCATCAGATGTAATTGCATTAACCTACACTTTAATGTGCCGCCAAACGGACGCCTAACTCATTCACCGAGAATCGAATGCAATTATGCAAATAATAAATGGGATGTACTCAAATCATTTACGGTAAAAAGTTTCGCATCTTGATTAAATTAATTTAAATTCCGTTTAGGTCAGTGTTCGATTAGAAGCGTCGTGGAGATCTTAAAGATGAAATTTATATATCGTGTATACTTTTTCTTTGTGTGTATAGGTACGATTTACAACATAGAAAACCTTGTGTACATCTAAAAATGTAAACCTTTTAGAGCTTTTTTTTAATATCATCCGTCATGTCTACCTTAATGTTTTTCTCAATCCTTAAAGTTTTCCAGGGATCCCTGTCCCGTCGGGATAAGGATCAAGTAAAGATTTTGCACTGAGACCGTGTGTGAGTTGAACTCACAGAGACTCTAAAGAAACCTTCTCCAAAAAGGTCTCCTTTCGCGCTGCGGAATTTAACTCTGTAGCAAGTAGCCTTATGTCTTTTATCTAACAACAACCATTGAAATCATCGTCATCATATTGACCTTTTCGGCTGTACTGTTGCTATACATTGCCAGACATTGAGTCCTTCAAACTATGCTTACAACCCCGATTGTAATAAATGGTACAATCGATATTAGCACGTAACTTTTATTACACTGGCAGGATGTAAGAGCCATGTAATACAGCGAAGTTTAGTTTATAATTCAGTGAGAAGCTCATCCTAGTAGTTCCCGCGTACACAGCAAAAGCTGTGCTTTGCAAATGAGGTCGGAGATAGCTCGGCTCGGAAGTTAGTGCGAGCATAAATTAAAACAAGCGTTTCTATAAAAAGTTGATAAATGGCCTTGCACAAGCGGCCGGACAAAAAAGGGAACTGCCGTCAGCCGAAGCGTTAACGTGTTTCATTTTGCACTCACCGACATCTGGCCGTTTCAGTAAAGAGCAAACTATGGACCTAACGATCTGAACCTAGATATAAGTAATGTGTATTGGAACTTTCGCGTAGGCGTAAGTTTTGGCAATTTGGCAAGTTTCAAGGGCCAGTTCTACGAGATTAATGAGTTAATCCATCAGAAGTGTCAACAATTTATTAAAATGCCAAATATGAAAGACTAAATAATAAACAATTGTTAATTTAAAACAAAAAGGACACCTCATTTAAAACTGATAAAGACCTGTTCAAACTCTATAGTTTGACTATCAAAGCTAGCGTGAATTTTTGTAGGACGTCAAGCCCTTTAAAATAATAATTTAAATAATAAGATTAAGTTTAACAAAATTTTTCATGTAATACTTTCATAACATTCAAAGGCCAATGCGTTTGCAAAACCTATCAAGACATTATAAACCTGTAAAAATGATCTGACAAAGGCTGATGCACTGCTTGTTTGATGTACGGCTGTCTATACTGACGAACTTCTCTTCTTCGCTTAGATAGAAGCAATGCTGAAGCCTCATAGACTTCTATGGGACCATTTTCATCAGATATTCGTTACTCATGTTTGTTTGTTAACTTTTTCTACAAGTACCTACCTACTATGTACGACGCAGTGCAATTCTTTCATATAGTGGAAAATGTTGTACATAAACCATCACGATTCTACGCTACAAGACTTCTTGGATTTTATTTTCATTTGAATACAACATTTATACGAGAAGACATGAATACAATATGTTTTCGGAATGTAATACAGGTCAGGGCAACGTTTATAAAATCGCAACAGTGTACTATTAGAGACGGCGAAGTCTACAGTTGGAATGTTAAGCCCTCTGAAATGCGCAATAAAGCGACATGTGCACCGCCGCAACAGACCGTCTGCAGACAGTCGGCACCCGGCTTGCTCTACGAAATTCGCATATTAAATCCTATATTTCAAACCGAACATAATGCTCACTTCGCATAATCCCATTGGACCGTTCCACAAGAAAGGATAAAATGTTTTCATAGAGGATTAGATAAACGTTAATTTCCCATACGAGCGGCTCCACTAACTAACCGTATACCGAAAGTTAAGTAATCCACAAACGCTCCCTTTAATTGGTTTACCACAGACCTCTATTAACGAAATAAGATGGGAAATCAGAGTATTAGCATAACAGTGAATTCAATTAGGGTTCACAAAGAGGATTACAACTTTAACAATGAACGGAAAGTTAAAGCGGAGGCCCAATGAACTAGCGTGGAACAATCAAAATTTTAATAAGTACGATTATCAAGTTAAAATTAAATTCGTATTCAGCCCAGATAATTTGAATTAATTTGACATTACACTACAAAGGACAACTGATAAAATTTTGTAAGTAGTCCGCAGAAATTTTCAAACACTGAAACTAAACAAACAAGAAATTTAAATTAGACATTTAAAATTACTTAATTTACCATAACTATTGAATGCTATCTACACATAACGAAATTAAAACCACCGAGTTACAATATATTAAATAGTTTGACAGCTGGTCGTGCAAACACGCCTCCATAACAGTTATTATGAGCAATAAAACTAACGCCTTGTACCACGGAAATTATATTAGATACCTAGGCTGTATCGCCCGAAGGACTTTGCTCCGGATTTGTGTAACTTGCAAGCCCTGTTATCGCAACGTGCTAATAAGATAATAATAAAATTGTCAGTCGACGAATAAAATCACAGGTTTAGAACTTGTTAAACGTGACACTGATAAAATAATGGGCAAGCAACAACTCGGTTATTTCATTTTACATATTAATTACATTTTCTTAACTCTGTCAATCTTGTTAGTGTATAGAGCTCTCTACTTTAGTTTTTTTCATACGTTATTATGATGCACGAGATATAAATAACGCTGTTACTATGGTAATTGATTACACTGATCAGTCGACCAGTTGCTGTAAGCATTTGTTTATAAATATCATGATACATTTTTAGTAGGTACCTAAAATATCCCATTTCTTGTGAACTAGTCACTAATTGCACTAGCTGCAACTAGCGGTCCGGGTGATGCACTATCGTATCTAAACACTTGTCAATTAGAAGCACAAAGTACCGCCCCGTAGCTCCATCGCACCACATAAATCTCTTCGCTGGTCGTTTACAACGACCAACCGTACCCCGACCGATCGCGATGGACTACTTACTTCCAAGACTATTTTCCTCACTAACAACTGTCTCTACGAGCAATACAAAGATTGCTGGGAACAATACCGATAAATTACTCAAGCTCGGAAGGTACTGTATACACAAGATAACGATCTCTAATTTACGTCGAACAAAACAGACAAGAGTTGGCGATTTGCCACCGAGTTGTGTGCGGATCAGGCTGTTTAGGGCTCGACAGACGCAAATTGTGCTGGAGTTAACACCGCTGCCATTTAGGCCGTGAGCTCCGTGACGTCAACGTGCTGGAGTGAAAGCTGCGAGACACGAACAATGCGTGTCGCTTGCGCAACGCGATCGCAGGGAACAATGGCGGGTTAATAGAGCCATTCGTCGGCTCATCGCTTATTCATCCACGCCCCCAACGCCTCTGCAACCAACGCCACCGTCGCGATTGATGTCCTCGTAACTCTTACCGATACTAGCTTGATATTATTGCCAAACTAAAATACCCCATTCAGTGCGCCTAACCTCTTCCAGATGCTACACAATATGGCATGAAATTACTTTTGAGGATAAGAGGCTTTTAATACTATCATTAAACCTACTACACCATTTGCAATTACGAGCTAAGTAGGTTCTCTTATCTTAAATACATCTATACTCCGCATAGATTCCATTCCATTCATGGATATTCTGGAGCATATTTCGTTTTCCTTATCTTGTACGAAATTGCAAGTCACAAGAACAAATTCCGCAGGAAGTCCAGACTATTACTAAGATAGATACTAGGCTCAGATAGCGATCGGTAAGCGCTAAGCGGCCAAGTCGGGCGGTATTCCAGCAGCCGCTTGGATATTTTATTCATAGAGCGCGTGATAAATGAGGGAAGGCTCAGCTGTATCACATTCATTATTGCCTCGCGCCACGCATGGTGTTATCAAAAACTTGTTGCCGCCGCTAGTTCGCCATAAAACTATCCTTTGGTCCCGGACGCCTCCTCGCGACTAGCTTCAGTTGCCATTTGTCGTTAGTAAATAGCAACATAACTTATAATTCACGCTGATCGCGGCTTTGTTACATGCCTTTGATATATGACAGTATAAAGAAGTAGCTAGCGAATTGCGGTGTATAATATTACTAAAGAAATTCAAAAGCTTTATTGAAGTCCTGAACATTCCATTTGTTGCAACTTGTGTCTATAAAAGTTGAAATTCAAATAGGCAGCATTTTCGTACTCCTTTCGGTCGTTTTCTATAATGCGTGGGCGAGATACATAGATATACAAAAACCGCCATTAATGATAACATTCTATGTTAAGACACCAAATGGTTTAATGAAAAGTACGGTACTATAATAATAATTTATTGAGATCGAAATCTTTGAATATTAAGGAATTATTTTTTTACATTACCTAGGTACCTATAAAGTACTACATAAGTGAAATCACCCACGCATTTTTATATGTGTGCTTCTATTCATTACTTACACATTGTTTACTCTATCAGTGATCGAACCGGATACTTATGGTGATCAATTTACAATGCGGACCGATAAATAATAGTAAAATTTATAAGTGGCTACACAAATGAATAGAATTGATGTGTTTGTCTTTAATTTTATTATAAATCATATATTTTTATGATATTGTTCTGTACCTGTTATTTTCTACGTGAGTCATCTTAAAAACAATTGAATGGACTGGACCTAAAAACAGTGAGTGGCACTAACACGGTGATTTTTTATTTCAATAACTTAAAATGATCCTAATTTGCTATATGCCTAGACAAGAAATGTCGTAATAATATTTTAGTGTACATATGGATCTACAAAATACCATTATTTAACAAATAACACAATACGCGCTTAGAGAAACATTGAATAGGCGCGATCATACAATTGACTACCATCTACTTATTGTATCAAGAGCTGTTCCACCACAAAATACAATATCTCTGTAAATATAATAATCCCGTGACAAGTCACGATAGCAGCAGTTTCATGGCGCAGTTAACAATCGTTCAATTTGTAGGGCTAGTGGCCGCGAGCCCCCACAATGCCGTGCACGCGACGTCTTAGAGCCGTACTCGACATTCTCGTACGTAGGATAACGCACAACAATCAAGATGTCATTTTTCAACTACCCACGCCGAGAACACTGGGACCAGCGAACAGTGAGAAATATGGCCGACAACGCACGTACCGTCACACAAAAGAGGCGTCTCGCGGTTGTCGCGATACATATCTACTGGGTGAATAACAAGAAACAGTTTCACTTCATCCCTGCATGCTTTATTCGTATATTGATCCGAGATATCGCCATGTAGGAACAATGAAAAATTTAAAAATACAAACACGAGACGCTACGACGGACCAAAATAAAAGGACAGTTTATGTTACAACGAAATGTCTGAAAAACAACCAATTTCGAACTTTTCGAAGTCTCAATAACCAATGTAATGAGGATAACTAAATTGCCTAAATTGACAGCGGTACATGTGTGTAAAGTAACTAAACACAAGGTGCACGTTTACATACGAGCACGATATCGTTTGCAACGCTCATTATGACAATTCACAGAAGTCAGTGGATAATTTATCGTCGGTGGAAGATGGAAACTTGCGGCGAGAAATGATAGTAATTATTGACACGAACCACCGCTCCAAGCAAAAATCCGCCATCCGCTCAAAAGATCACAACCGGCCACTAACTCGAAAATTCCACATTCATAACGGGGCGAGCCCTTGGGGCACGGCGGCTGCCTCCAACCCGTTCGAGAATCGCAATAGGTATTCGACATGAAATTATATGGATAATGTTTCCGATAAAGTTTTACATAAATAACGGTCAATTTACAGCGCTCACGTGAAAAGATCTCGTACTTCCAATCACTATAGTATAAGTCGACACTTTGTAGTCAAACATTCCATTCAACAATATTTCACGGGCGTTAACATGGAATCGTATTGAGAAAGAAATTCAATTGATACTTTATCCTACTTGAGACTAAATAATTGTCAACAAATACCAAAATACTGTAGACATAACTATTATTTATGGTAGAGATAGGGATTATGTAATAAAAAGTATTATTGAACATACAAACGCATAAACATTTGATTTAGCAGTTATCAGATAGGAACATTTATCTATTATATTATATTGAAGATGTTTAAGTAGCCGAAACTTTGTGAAATATGCTAGAATAATAATACTTACAGTGCGTATATGCGTGCGTCAATCGTAATAAAAACGAATAAGAAGATCGATAATGTGAATATCCGCTGTATAGTTTAACGTAGAAAAACAGTTCCAGTAAAATAGGAACAAATGGGAGTGCAGGGAGAACAGGCCGATCCTTATAAAGGCAACTATTTCTATTCGGTACCATCTTTTGTGTGACACAATGGCACATCGATCTCGAATGTTTGCACGGAAACGTTTGGAAAACACTAACGAGTGGCGAGCGAAACTAATTGAAGTTATAGCCGGCGGTCCGTCGACGCCAATGTTTGTGATTAGTGACGGTAAACTAATGGCATGCTTTGACACCAACACTTTGCTGCTCCATCGATCAAGCAATGTCGTCGCTGATCAGTTGGTGATTTATGCCTTTAATTTAATGTTGCTTACCCCATTTTGCTAAAATGTCAGAGCGTTATAAATGAACGCAATAATGCATACAACAACTTATGCAAAGTGTGCAGTCACGTGAAATGTAAATGTTGTAAAAATATATCTATTTAATTATAAAACATTAATTTAAAGGTTAAAAGTTAAGGTTAAAAGTTAATATAATTTTAACAAACAAAATATCAGAACATTAATAAGGCGACAAAATCCTTAGTCCTATAATAAATAATAGAAAATAGATTTAGTCCAATAGATGCTACTAGCATGTATAACAATGCAAGAGAAGAAATGAATAGGTATTCTTTTAAAATTCCCATTCACTTCACGCCAAATATTCAATACTTTAAACTTACCTCTTACAATACTATGCAATAAAGTGAGCAAAATAAATAAGTAACATACCTATAGTCTGGTTCAGAATTAGGCGTCCAAAATGTAAACAAATCAATGTCATTGTCAAAAAATGATTACCGGAATAGGAAACCTTTTATTTTAGAAATATGATTTCCGACAATACAAATCTCAATTTTTTAGTCTTCATATTGCGTTTTTTAATTCGTGTTGCTAATAATTTGTTGTTCAAGTGATATTGTTGCTAATTTTAAAGTTGTTTGTAAACATTTATATTTTTTCTTTGTAATTCATTCACTTAATTTAAGACATTTTATACGAATATTGTATGAAAATGGAAACCCAGCGTAGTTTCTTGCAAGCAAAAGCAATATCTTGCTGTGAAAAAAAAAACTGTCTCCGATTTTTAATTTTAGAAAAAAATTATTCTAAAATAAAATGTTTACTATTCCGGTAGGGGAAATCGGGCACAATGGGAACATTAAGGTTTAAAAAATTGATAAAACTCATAATTTTGCTAATTTAATTGTACCTACTTAAATTAGCTAAATTATAATTTTGTAAATAA
>DWPV01005399.1:0-12497 GCA_018251915.1 Urbanus proteus proteus
GTGAGGGTAAATATACAAAGGTGCTGACATGAAACCACGCTAGTTTTGTATGTGTGCGTATAAATACATGAAAGTAGTGTTTTTTTTTCGTCTTCACTCAAATACAAGGCGGTGAGTAATAATCTACCTATTTTATTTATCTGAGGTCCACGGAGAAATCTTCGATCCTAATTAAGAAGCACATTCGTCCTTTTTTATGCTTTTCTATTATATCCCGTAGAGTCGTAAGAATCTTAAATCATAGTTACAATCGTGTACATAAATACTCGTATATCATTATTTACCATAGATAAGCTACATAACGACTGCATGTGGATATTAATCAATGTATTATCGCTAAGTATATAATCATTACGTCTAATAATCAGTTGTTTATGTGTTTTAACTATCTGAACATTACATCAAGAAATATAAGTATTTATAATATTGAACATCTGTTTGATAGGTACATCTGTTTGAGAGCTGTTTTATTCATAGGATTTATTGGTTTTTTGACACTTACTTTCAGACGGATTCGGAAGTCTGTTTACAGATGACGAAGTCAGGCGCCAAACTTAGTAGTACTACCAAACACGCTACCGCATCGTGGGTCAAAAACACACCCTATATTGCGTTTTACCAGAAGACAATACGGATTAAAATTGAGTTCAATGTAATCGAAAACAAACTTCGTCGATGTGCCGCTGACGCACTCATTTATTTAATTTTATTGTGATCGAATACAATACAATTAAAACAGTAGGGACCGATAATTGATACCGGTGACTAAGTATTAATTTACATGGCATACAAGCGCCATAGTGTGAATTGAACGTAACATTTCTTTGACTCCGGCGGCATTACCGCCCCACCTATTTCTGCCTAGTAACAACAGTGTTAAGCGCTGCTGTGTTCTGGTTTGAAGGGTGGGGTTAGGGAGACATACTTATCCGAGGCGTTCCAGCTTAGTCCTCAGGGGTGGCAATGCATCTGGGTCGACCTCAGCTATGACTGTGATCTTATCTGGGGTTGATTACAGATGTCCATGGGCGGCAGTTGCCACTTACCATCAGGTGGACTGCATGCTCGTTTGCTATTTCCATCATATAGAAAAACAATGGCCCGGAACAGAAATCTAAACTCATCATTCAGATATCTGTCTGGCCGGGGATCGAACCCGGACCCACTGCCTATCTGACCGGTATAGTAACCGCCTTGCCACGTCCCGACGCTTGAAAGTAAACAATTCTAGTACCCATCTTCCAGGGCATAGTTTGTATAATGGCGCGCTAGGAATGCTGTTTTAGTACCACAAAAACTAACATAAACATTAATTTGGTCGGACGATCAGAATTTAGTGACAAAATGATTGAAAGCAAGCTTCGTCCATTCACAAATAACCAGTTATTGTAATAAGCCAGTATTAGGGTTCCGTGCCCCAAAAGAAACCGATGGAACCCTATTATTGAGGCGTTGTTATCATATGGCTATGTATTTAGAACTGAAATGGGTAGAAACATTTTTACAGTTTCTATAACTAAGACCTACATAGCAACAAATATTAGAAAACTAAACGTTAAATTGAATATTTTGAAATTTATTTATTTTTATAATCAACTAGCTGAACCCCGCGGTTTCACCCGCGTTTAAAAAGTAAAACAGAATACATATTTAATCATAAATGTTATCCCGCTGTCCCGCGACGGTGCGCGCATGCGCGTAGAGCGCGCGCTAATGGACTTTTCAAAAATTAAAGTAGCGTATGTTACGCCTTAGACTTTCATCTATCTTTCAGTGAAAGTCCCGTTAAAATCGGTCCATCGGTTTAGAAGATTAGCTCAGCCAAACAGACAGACAGACAAATTTTTTTTTAATTGCATTTTCGTTATAGGTATCGTATATGTTTCATATGTATTGAGTAAAAAAAATCTATTTTGAAATCACAAACAGACACTTCAATTTTATTTATTTGTATAGATACAACTATCATTACTAGTGTATGGACCTAAAGCGATAGAGTAGCATAAACGTTATCAATATTATTATAAAAATAAAACTAAATACATAACATAATGTAATGTAATGTAAAAACGAATTATACAGTTTTAGTTTTTATCAAAATCGGCCTCGTAAGTCCTTTTAACACTTTTCGATAATCCATATAGTTTCAGATTTCCCCATCCACGCACACTTGAAAAATTCACTCTGTATATCACATCTATTGTGGACCTCATTTAGAGTTTGAACCGCTCTGATGAGGAGCGCCTTGACCAAAATAAATGGCGCTGGTTTCAAAAACAAACAATTAAAACGTCACGCTGTCTTTCTTCACAGTAACAATAACAATTACAGAATTGACAACACCAGAGATCCTTGGATGCGATTTGAACCTCAGACTCCCGATCAAGAGATTAAATTATCACTATCGAAGGTCAATAATACGGAACCCCTCATATGTGATTTCACACTTGACATGTTTTTAGCTAACTTTATAACTTCATTTCCATAGCAAACAATTTCGGACAATATTAACCACGTTTCAAGGAATTATGCGGTAATTAAAAATCACTGAGCAACATTGGTCGCGAATAAAAATGTAAATAAAACACAGTGAATACGAATACGATATGAATTAATTTTATATTTTGACACATTGTGATTTAAAATTAAGCGTTTTTTCTGTATAAGTTACCATATTAGGCCTTTTCTACACGGAGCTATTTAAATAAAAATAATTAATGTAAAAGAAATATATTTAACAATTACTAAGAGAGATTTAATATAATTTTGAAGACATATTTATATGTCAGTTTATGCTGAATTCGCCCATCTATACAAAAAAATAAAATTGAAGTGTCTGTTTGTGATTTCAAACTAAAGACTTTTTTCAATGCATATGAAAGTATACACGATACCTATAGCAAAAATGCAATTTAAAAAAAAGTCTGTCTGTCTGTCTATTTGGCTGAGATAATCTTTACTTCTGACGGGACTTTCACAAAAGATAGCTGAAGGTCTAAGGCGTAACTTAGGCTACTTTAATGTTTGTAAAATGCATTAGCATGCGCTCCAGGCACATGCACGCGCCGTCGCGGGACAGGCGTGTATCACTATGTCTAAAAATGTATGCGTTTTTACTTCTTTAACGCGAGAGAAACCGCGGGGATCAGCTAGTATAAAATACTTTGTGTATTCCGGAACAATTACTATTGACAGACAAAATCACTAAGTAATATTACTAATATACCGGAATATTAACCATGAAATTGACCGCTATAACAGTTATTACTGTGATGGGTGCCCGTCGGTCCGCTATAGCAAAACGTTTGTTTGTTTATGCAAATGGTCTCATGACCTGTATTGCCTGTATCTACCGGTTACCTATACCGGTATAGCTACAAAAACTCAATAACATTGGGGCTTTATCGTTGGTTAAACTGAGGAAGTAGCAAAGAACCTACCTTATGATAAGCTAGCTTTTGCCCGCGGCTTCGCGGTTTTCTATACTATATGTTATTACCCAAATAAACCTTTCTTTTGAATCACTTGATCGAGAAAACCCACATCAAAATCGTAGCATCAACTGCATCTAATGATGCAAATCTAATCTTAATCAACTGCATCTAATGATGCAGTTGACTAAGATTAGATTTTCAAAAAACCTATTTTTTCAGCTCAGATTCGAACGCTGAACCCGTTCGAATCTGGGCTGGGAAAATTTTGAAAAAATCACATCGTGATCACTCATTATTGCGCACACAATTTCTTAACGAATTTGATATAGATCTGTTGTATGATTGAAGTAGCAAAGAAGAATGCAGTCCACCTGATATTTGTAAATCTGCTGCAGACTCAATGTCCTATTTGAGGTCGCCCATAGATGTTTTGCTGTCCCTGAGGATTAAGTTGGAACGCCTCGGACAAGTCTTCCTTACCACACCTTTCAGACCAGGACACAGCAGCGCTACACTACTGTTATATAAATAGATGTGGCGATGGTGGTAGCGTGGTGGTAGTAGGAAACCGTGGTGGTGGCGGTGGTGCGTGGTGTTAAGTTACATAAAGTTCTACCAAACTGTAGGATATTGGAAAAGTAACTACAAAATGCACGATACATTCGACCATATTTTTACGTTTAAATTTGATGGCTTATCGTGATAGGAACATTAAAACTGAATTCCGCAATAAAACGCAATCGTTATTAAATACTCGGCGATTATTGTTCTAGCAATTTTGTAATGGACAGCTATTCCGTGAAATTCCTATTTGACATCAATACATATGAATTTTAAAGCGTTTGCAATTGCAAAACTGCCTTTAGATCTGATATCGTCAAAATAGCAATAGGTGTATAGATACTATGTCTATTAAAAATAAATTTTAACATATTCTCGAGTTTTTTTACTGTCGAAGTAGCGCACGAGAATGCAGCCCAGCTAATGGTAAGTGACCACTGCCACCCATGGTCATTTGTAGTCAATCTCAGATATGAACATAGTGGGGAACTATCTGGGGTGAACCACAGATGCGCGTCAAATGAGATGTCTCAATTGAAGAGAGACAACTTTGTCAGACTGATACAGAAAAAAGAGCGAGAGCAGGCTTAGTATTCCGTTTTTGCCATTAGTGTATGGAACCCTAAAAAAACACAGTATAAGAACAACAATATAAAGGCAACTGCAGGGAAGATTCGTAGAGTCTAGGGAACTCGTATATTAAACAACAATTACTGCACTCATAGCCCTACGTTTATTTTCCTGTGACACGACTGCCATGAATACACAGACATACACATACAAAAACACCCAGACCTAGTAAAAATCTAAATTAATTCAAATATCTAACTGAACGGGAATCGAACACGAAACGTATGGGTCAGACCAGTAATGCGACCGCTCCATTCTAATCGTACATTCTGGTATGCACGTTAAACCTAATTAATTCCTAATAAGCCACTTCCTGTCATCGCTAACAGGTCTTGGTGACAAATGAGTTCAATCCGTTGACCCATGAGTCACTCATGGCCAATACCCATTGTGCAATAGCCTTGAATACCTCATTGTCCTAGGCAGCCGTGTGAAAATATTTGCTACGGGCTTACTTGGACCTCGTTATTGTTTGTGATTTTCATGTGAAGAATTCATATGTTATATTCGATTTTGTGTTATTACTGGTAACGGTTTTGTTTAAGTTACTGTTATTTACAATAGTTCTAAATAAACGATTATGTATAGTAAAAATGTAAGATATGTCTGGATTGTCTGGTAGCTTTGTGGTTCCACATCTATTTCAGCCTTATAACAGCTGTGTAGCGCTGCTGTATGCTGGTTTAAAAGGTGTGGTTAGGGAGACATACTTATCCGAGGCGTTCCAGCTCAGTCCTCAGCGGTAGCAATGCATCTGTGGTCAACCTCAGGTAAGACCTTAAACTTATCTAGGGTTGATTACAGATGTCAATGATCAGCAGTTGCCACTTACCATCAGATGGAGTGCATACTCATTAGCTACTTCAATCATATAAAAAATACTAAACACTAAATCTTTCGTAACCAACTCCATCACTCCAACAGTTATAAATAAAACTCAATCCCAAATCATAATAAATCTCTTCCAAATACGTCGTTAAGCCGCGCCAAGCTATTAACCTACAAAATATTCCTTAACATAACCAAATAAATCTACGACCTTACATACATCTAAAACATACGCTGGAATTATGTGTTTTACTAGCAGTCGATTTTCCGAGGAAAAACTTGGCAATTAGGGCCATGTGACTTAATATGGACTGAAGGTATAAGGACCTGTATATAACGAACTTATGATCAATGCTGGCATTTATTATTTTTTGGATGAGGTACTCTTTATAGGGCATCCAATGAAATAGTTATTGCTTAGGATTATTAATCCACATGTGGTACAATGTATATGAGAGTATATACGATACCTGTAACCAAAATTCAAATTATTTTTTATGTCTGTCTGTCTGTTTGGCTAAAGTAGGTAATCTTATAAACGGCTGGATCGATTTTGATGGGACTATCACTGGAAGATAACTGAAAGTATTAGCGCGCGCTCACGCGCATGCGTGCCCTATCACGGGAGAGCGGGATTTCAATTTTGTTTAAATATGTATTCCTTTTTACTTTTTAAACGCGGGTGAAATCGCGGGGATAGCTGATCCCCGCGGTAAAAAGTGAGTTTCCTTTCGCTTTTTAATATATAGTTACTGGGTGTTCTTGTGTGCAGACCCTAAGCATAAATAGCGGGGGCTATTAGGTGCAATGTCGCAATCGTAATGTCGGTAATCTAGGCAATAGCGTAGGATTCCTCGAGATTCGTTCTAAGCAGAATTCGTGCAGTTCAATCCAATAGATTGCGGATTATGTCGTATTAAAACGTATTAGATCTACTAAGATCGTTGTTATTTAGTTTGCTAATGGTCGGTTAGTGAACACAAGATTAATGGCTGATTAATGTGATTGCCTTTAAAATATAAACCAATATTACGAGTTTTATAAACATAAAGATTATTTAAAGGTGGTAGAATACTTCGTGGATCGGATACTGTTAGTAGATAGATATACTTATACGAGGCAGTCCAACTTAGTCCTCAAGCGGTAACATCTGAGGTAACACTCTGACTTGACGACCCGCGGAGCGGTTAGCATAGGTACCGGTCTGTCATGCAGTGGGTCCCGAGTTCGATTCCCGGCCAGTCAGATATCTGAATGAATTTGGATTTCTGTTCTGGGTCTGGGCGTTTGTGTATTCGTTTTGGGTGTCCATATCACTCAAGACACAGGAGAAAATCCTAGTGTGGGGCGATGAGTGTAGAAAGTGTTCACAGGTGCTCCAGGCGAAGTGTCTCTTTTAAAACGTATGACAAAAACTGAAACTAAATGTAAACATTTATTTTCAAGGAATATATATTTATTTGATGTTAGTATATCTTAAAATATTTTCTTGAAATTACGTATAAATTAAGTAGAGTATTTCAAAACAGTGAGTCACGTAACTCGTTAACTAGAAAATGTTACAAAAATGGTAAAGTGTCCAAGCTTCTGTCAGCGGTGGAAGTGACGGCGTCACACTGCGACGGAATCTGGCTTAGGTTCGGTTAGGTTTAAGTTACGATCACATGTGGGATATATTCCGCTTTAGTTGGGCGTCTGCCTGTCGCCCTACGCCGGCAAGCTAGTTTCACCCGCACGTGTGGTTTGCAAGGTTTTTAAATTGTATTAAAGTCCAGAGGCACAAACGCCACGTGAATTATTACCTAATAATAAGTATGTGGTAGGAGAGACGTCCGAGGCATTGTGTTTAGTCCTCTGGAGTAGCAAGGTTCCCGTGTACCTCAGGTTAGACTTTAATCTTATCTTTGGTTCATTACAGACACAAGAACAGTTGTAACTTATCAGCAGATGCACTGCTAGCTCTTTTACTTCTCCTATATTATTACAAAAATACCTATACTAATATAAAAAAAAACATTAATATGTGCGAGTGTTACACACCTACGGGCGCGAACAAACGCCATAGGAAAAGAGCTCTTGTAGCACGCATGACAGAAAAGTGTCTATGAATCGATAGAATGCAAGTGGAATGCCGACCAGATTTACAAGCGGTCACAAAACCGCGTGAAAGAAAAATAATTCTTTTTGTTAGATTTTTATCCGACTGCGTTTTGCTGAAGGAAGGTTATTTATTAATCATTCTATAACGTGGTAATTACGAGGATGATGTCCTTTCTATTATTTGTTATAAATGTCATAAAATAAATGTTATTGATATAGAAAACGGCAATAACAGTTATCATATAACACTTAGGTATAATAATTCGACATGTTTATCACATTGTAAAAATTATTTACCTATTTATATATTCCCCTGCTGTGAACATCTGTCAAGACACTATAGACGACATTTCTTTAAATTGACATTAAATAATAATTATAAAATTTTATATTCTTTATAATAAATAAAATAAATCGCGTAATATGAATTTTCGTCTGCATTTCAATATATTATACATAATATTAAAATAATTACAGTAAAAAAATTGTGATTTACTAATTTATGATTTCAAAACAAGTGATTTCCTAAACAATTTCGAAATTTTTGAATTTCGTTTAGTAGTAATGTCTAGTAATATATGACACCATCCATTCAATAAAATGACCAACCCTACCACCTTACCACACGTCCCACTGACCTATCGTACAAAGAAAAGTCATAAACCACTTGTTTACTGCCTACATGCAATGCACCGAGTCAAATAACCACTTTGAACTTTATACCTCGTAAATAAAAACCAACATGAAATTCAACGGTTATAATGTTTATGGCAGCTGTTAATACTGAACTCAGACTAAAAATGTATAGACTCACTCCAACAACATACTTTATCTTTCTGCTTAGCTTTAAGTTTGACTGGTAGATAATACGTTTTCTTTTTGTACGTTCTTCTTGTTGAAAATACGTTTTGTTTTTGTTCTACACCTAAATAAATAATTATTTATTAAGGTGTAGAAAAGTTTCAAACGGATAAAGTGGTACATACTCGTACATATACTAAATATTTCATCAGTTGTGTCGAATTCAAAGCAATTTTTCGGATGTGAAAATAGAACTTATACAAACAAAATCGACTTACTTAGTTTCGCAAAAAATATTTATTAGAGCAAACCAAACGAGATTTTGAAGCATATTGTATGTCATTTCAATACAAAGAAGAATTTAGGATGCGTCTTTATGTATCCGATATAAAGTGGTTAAAAGCCCCCACCGTCAGTTAATTAGGCAAAATATAATTCAATGTTCAAATCACAGTATTAATTGCAAAGCAATGACTTTGTCTGGTTTTTTGATCTGTGGTACTGAAATAGCTTTTGTTTAGATTGGAAATAGTGTCGAAATATGCTAGAAGTTATCGACGGCCGTATGAATCAATACTCTACGTAATGACCTGCCAACGTGTGGTCAGCGCTGAAGCATCCGAGGAAAAAGGGTAATAACCGAAACATGAATTACAAAAGTTCCCTTAATTTTTTTTAATAAGAATTTAGCAAACGGACATGTAATCCAACTGTTAAGTAGGTATTCACTGCCGTCATTGACGAACGCTAAGTAAAGTGTTTCTTAAGGTTGGCTGCAGATGTGTTGCTCTCCTTAAAAGGAATAAACTTTATATACGTTCCCATATATCAACATTTTTGTCATAATAACGGCAATCTTTATAAGAGTTTTTGATTACTTAATATTTTTATGTATATTGTAAAAAATATATACGTATAAAAACAAAAACCCCTCGGCTAAAATCCATAACTCAAAAGATAATACTCAAAATATATTAAGCTGCAAGGGTGTGGTAAGAGAGACATACTTATCCAAGGCGTTCCAAATCAGTCCTCATGGTTAGCATCATGGTATGGTCACTTACTATCAGATGGTCTGCAAGCTCGTTTGCTATTTAAATCATATGAGAAAAATAAAAAAGCTCTTTCGAACGCAGTCAAGTAAAAAAGCAAAGCAAAAGCACACGAAGTCGTTACAAAACTAGTCAAAATATAAGAACGATCACTATTCTGTAAGTACATACTCGTAAGTTAGTCTTCATTTTGGGTTCTGCCTCGCACGTTTCGCTTCGAGCTAAATCACAGATTTTTTGGGTTGCATCAAAAATTTATGACCACTTTCACGATTTTGATGGAAGACCCCATGGCTCGAGGTTACGGCTCTCTTGATCACTTTGACCATAAATCTCTCCATATTTGATTCACAAAATACTGTATAACGATGCATTAAAACTTGATTTATGTACGAGGAAAAATTCAAAACTAATTGTAGTAGGTATATACTATTGTTCATATATATCGAAGACTAGCTGATCCCCGCGGTTTCACCCGCGTTAAAAAAGTAAAAAGAAATACATATATATCAAAACATTGATAACACCGCACTCTTCAATGACGGTGGCTGCAAGCGCGTGGCGCGCGCGCTGTTTTTTTCCAAAATTAAAATAGCTTATATATTTTTCCAGATCAATATTTATCTCTGTACCAAATTGTATTCAGATCCGTTAAGCCATTCTAAAATTATAGAGTAACAAACATCCCTCCATCCATCCTCACAAACTTTCAGCTTTATAATATTAGTAAGAAAATCCTAAAGAAGTAACTTCTCACATTTTTTAAATTTTATTTAATATAATTGTTATAATATTCAACCCATTTCTGATGCCAGTGTGGTGACAGGTTCACCATATGGTCATCATACGGTCAGACAGTGTTACGGGTTCGATTCTAGGCGAGACAGAATGAGGAATTTAGATTTCTGTTCTGAAACTGTTGTATTTGCCATGAGTTTCGTTATGGATGCACCTGACACAAGAAAGATCCTAGTCTTTTTAATTATCAGATAATTTCCAACCCATTTTAAGGCTAACATTATTCGAAAAATGAAAGGCGCTCGGGGTTTAAAACTAAGATCTCTGATGCATCATTTCTAACCGCTATCTGTATCTAAATGTATCGTAAAAGTTTATTCATTTTACTAACTTGCATAATGAAGTAATTATTTTTTTCTATACCAACATAATTATATTTTCTAGCTTCCGTCTACATTATCTTTCCGTAGTTATGTTTTTCGAAGTGATCGTAAAATGGGTTTCATAAAAACCTTCTAGTACTCAGATAAAATAGTTATTCAGGTAATGTTTTTATATCGCAAATAAATAGATTTTTATAGCAATACTCGTATATGTTAAGTATGTTTAAGATACCTTATTATTAGATAATAATAGTAAATTTTTCAAATTAACTTCATTATTATTAAGAAACTGACACTATTCCTCTTAGATTTTTAAAACAAATCAATGCCTTTTTTTGGATAACATAAACTGCAAAATTGGGATATTTGAGCGTATATATACCTATAGGTATAAATATAGGTCTCGAAATTATAACATTTCTAAAAATATTCGATATATAACTTAAACAAGTGACAAAAATTTTTTTCTCCCTTAATTTCCTTGCCCGTTTGATTCATTACTTTTTACTAAAGAGCACATATAAATATGTATAAATGATATACGCCGATACAATGTACCAATAAAAACTTTATTTTATTACTTTACTTTATTACAATTTTATTTACCTATAATATTTCATCAATGAACATCAATATTAACAGAAATGAATCCCTCCTTACATATCTACTCGAGGACCTAAAACTTCAAATCATAAACCACAAAGTCAGCAAAAATGAAATTTCACGTACCATTTCATATAAATATTTAGCACATTGTTAACGAATTCTTAGAAACGTGCGTAAATCGTTTGAGACGGCACAAAAAATGTAGATAGAATATTTTGAATAAGTCGGTACTTGAAACCGACTCAGCAACCACAAACAGCTAGAATACTGTAAATTGTAATCACAGTTCATTAACTTTTGGAGCAAAAAACTTTAACCTTATCAGACAGACCTGTCATGTTATCGTACTTCAAGTATTCATATCATTCAATTCATAATTATATTATATTAATCTACAAGCCTACAACTGACTTAAGAGAAACTAGTTTTATTTGTGACGAGCGTGGCTACAAAAAAAGTAAATAAAGCACTTTTCATAGAATTTTATTCTACAGTGCTACCTCAGAGCAACAAAATATAGAACGCCCATTAATGAAATTGAAACTCGACTTTTTAATCGGGGGTTCCGAAGTTCAAATTTCAAGCATGCATCATGCATCTCCCATTTTTCCAAAATGTGTGCATTAGAATTTAATTATCACTTCCTGTAAGTACATGTCAGTGTCACTAACTGTAAAAGTTATTTGAAAAATAAAGTTCTGAAAGTATACTAATTTCAACTTGACCAGCGCGGCAGATTGTATCCTAAGAAGCAACTAAAGTCAAAATTAAATGATTGGAGAACACTAGATTGAGCGTATTAGTCACAATATAATATTTTTCTACATTGCATAGTCCGCATAGTTGTAATAGAAAGATACGTTAATGACACATTGTAAAGAACCACAACGTATGAAAGAACTTATAAAATAACATGCATCTTGTATTAGCAAAAGTTTATGCTTATAATATTTAAAATAATTTATGAAATTTTCAATTGAGTTTAGTCAATCACACAATGTCAATCCCAATGATTCAATGCATGTACCGAGAGTTATCTTTATTTTTTGGTCTCAGGTTACTTACAATACTTGTATTCAAGTGTGCTATTAATGTCTAACTTTATTTTACTAAATAGTGTAAGCCGTTTTTGAGTGGGCCGAATATTTTTTTGTGTGAGGTATAAGAATTCAAAACCCCTTCAAAGTTAGGCAGTTATTATACATGTATTATAAAGAATAAAAAAAATATTATTCATTTATTTTTCTGCTGACGGTGCACTACTACAATTGTAAAAACGTCTCTAAAGTGATTTGACTATACTCGACTTTTTTTATGTAGCTTAATTAGATCTAAACATACGAGTCAGACCTAACTCAACATGG
>DWPV01005400.1:0-12494 GCA_018251915.1 Urbanus proteus proteus
ATCCATCTACCGACCGCGCCCGACGTTGCTTAACTTTGTAGATCGGTTAAGATCTACGCAACCCGCAGGGCTATGCGTGCTTCGATCGTATATATATATAAGACATAAAAAATGCTAAGCTCTATCTTGTTATAAATAGTATTATCAGGTACAAAAATCGATAACATTTTACTACAGTACGCAGGTATTCGCCGATTAATGTGGTTCAAGGCCATTACCGAGTAAAATGCAATATAACCAGCAGTTGGCTTAAAGATAACAAATGGATTCGCTTCAATAAATTTTCAGAATTCAGATATTACACACATATAGCATAGTACTAATTTTATTCACATATGGCTACATACTAGGATTACTAGGAATTCTTATCTTGCAAAGACATTTAGGTTCAAAAATTTAATCTCAATCCATTATTCCGATTTTCTTGTTAAATATAGAAAACGTATGAAATAATATTTATTTTTAAATAATGAGATTTTACCAGACTGCGTCAGAAGGAGGGTGATGTTTTTCGAGTGTATGTAATATGTATGTATGTATGTATACTATACATTTCTAAAGAGTATTATGGTTGCTATAACACTCGGGCATAATACACTGTGGAAAACTTAAATGTCTCGTCTATTATCTTTCACTAGCCTTTTCCCACAGCTTCGCACGCTTTAAATTACATAAAACTCTAGAATAAATCTACCTGATAAAAGAAATCGCCTTAAATGCGATGCGTAGATTTAAAGATCTAAGCTTACATAGGGACGGATAGCGGAAAGTGACTTTGTTTAATACTATGTAGTGTTAGTGAAGAGATACAGATATAGAGTCTTGTGACAGATGTACAGACAGCGGGGCCAATAAAGTTTTGTAGTTAGTAAATACTGATAAAATATATTTATTCCTTTAGTATCAATATTTACAAAACAAAAATTGATAGAAAATATATAAACTACTATATCATAGACCTTACCTGTGCAGTTTTTTGGAGCAGTCCTCCAGCTCGGCCATGAGGCTCGGCTTGGCCTCGATGATGTCCAGCGCGGATATCGCCGCCTGCGTCAGCATGGGCGGTAGGGAGGCACTGAAGCAATAACCTGGAAACAATTTGCTATTGGTTATTGTCACTTAAAAGAACTCTGTAGAAGTTGTGGCGACTTCTCGCTTCGCTCAAGAGATGGCGCCACGAGTTCTGAATCACACTATCGAAGTATTCTCAATACCTTGCATATATACAAACTCCGAACTGAGACTCCGAACTGAGCTTCGAACGATCCCCAGGCACGATTACTTAGCCTGTCATATCATACTTCATAATTAGAATATCTGTCTAGCCAGATTTGAATTCAGTACTCCCACACTTATGTCTTTAGTCATGGTGTCATTGTGAAGGGCATCATAACATAACCCCAGTACCCCAGTATTACAAGTGTTATGAGGTAAATAATAACAATAACTTGATGTTTATTGAATCCTGTTTCCCGTAATGAGTATACTACACTATGTAGGAAACCACATATGAAATACGTTAATCTATTTACGTCAATGGCTATTTACACAAATAAAACAGATCTTCAACTTAAGGAAGGATCAAAGTACAAAATATTAATTTAGTAGAACTTAGTCACTTGCATCAATGCATCCAAAATAACTGGATTTCTTTGTTTTATAATTTAGAACTAGCAAAAGAACTTTCAGTCCACCTGATTTATATATATCTTAATATATATATCATATTTTACTATAAATATTACTAATGCTAAAGAACACCTTTGTTCGTTGGCCACAATTGCGTTGCTACCTTTGAGAACTTTCTTAGAATGCCTCAAACGAGTATATTTTACATCACTTTTCAAACCAGAACACAGCATTTGTTAAGCAATGTTACACCTATGTCCCACCCACCTAATCCAGACAGCCGCTGGTGTTCCACAATGAAGTGTGTGCCGGCGCAGAAGCCGCCGATGCTCCCGAAGGAGTGCTCCAGGGAGCCCACGATCAGGTCGATCTCATCCCGGGGGATCTTCAGGTGCTCTGTGATACCACGACCGTGTTTGCCTAGCACCTGAAAAATATTATATCTGTAGAACTTTCTTTTTTAAAGAGATGCTTTCTACACTCATACTCAACACACACAAAATTGGTGCATTATTTTTTTACTCGAAATTATTTCTGATTCAGCACTCCACAAAGTTATGAAATAATTCAAAATCACATAGTAATAGCGGATAGTTAACTATTTAGTTTCTTAGTTGCAATACAATCAGTGTGGAATTTCACATCTCACTAAAGTGGGTCAAACAATAATAAAATGGAAGGTGGGTGTTAATTCAGTAATGGAACTGAATTGCTTTGTTCAAATACGTTGCTGGGCCAATATATGTATAAATATATGTGTAACTTTGTAGCCACATTACAGATTTTAATATTTGGCTCATTCTATACATATAATATGTTGCTGGGAACATGTATTTTTTTATGCACATTTTGCAGTTTTGGTTTACACTATTTATTGATACAAACTTGTATCAATAAATAGTGTAAACCATATAACTATATGCGCCAATTTGTGGGTGGATTTTTTCATAGGTAACAAAATAATCATCCATTCATCTGGATGGTTATTTGTTATCTATGAAAAAAAAATCATGCTAAAACAGACTGGATGCAAGACTGATCGGATTTTGATCAATTTTGATACACAGCTTATGACTTGCATTAACGCATGCAATCCATACAACTAACCCATGTGGGCGGACATAGTTAACATAGCACACACCCCAATAGTCAAGCTCTCGTCCAAGATAATCCTCAGCTTGAACCGTCTCGCTAACTCCACAAGTCTCTTCAAGGGGCACATTTCTCCAGTGTTGAAGTATATAGCCTCAGCGACGAGGAACGCTCGCCTCTTGGGGTTAAGCTCCTTCTTGTTGGCGGCCGATTGAAGCTGTCTCTCCAGGTCATCCATGTTGTTGTGTTTGAAGTAGCGGACTGTGCTACGGGCCGCGTCGAAGCCTTTTTGTATCGCGAACCAGACTTTTTCGTCGCTGTTGGAAAAAAATAAATGCCATATTAAAGGTGATAGAACTCTTAGCAGTTCGATTCAAGAGGCACTATCGTCACACCTATTTTCGCCTAAAAACGGCAGTGTTTAGCAGTGTCATATTCTGGTTCGAGCGGTTTGGGAAAAAAGACATGTTCTTAGGCAGAAGGTTCTTAGGCAAGAGGCAGGTTCTTAGGGGTATATCATTTGGTGAAATTAAAGTAATTTATCTTCATAGTTACTTCATAGTAATGATTTATGAAAACAATTACATTATTGCCAATAACACCAAGTACCTTTATTTAGTTAATTAACGAGACAATCTTAAAAACAGGAAGGAAATATTAAGCTGAAATACAGGCAAATAATAATTTATTGGACGTGCCCAGTGATATATGACGTAGTTTATAACATACGTACAATGCACCCTTACAATACTATGTTAGAGGACAAATTTGCAGAAATTGATAACAGTTACAGTACAACAGCTAACATAGTATGTATGAAACAAGTTTTAATTGTTTTTCCAAGAGGTTGCCCGTAAGCAATATCCAATAATAACCAAGCTTCTCAATCACTATGTATGATTTTTGTAACATACATGCAGCAAACCCAGATAATACTATCTGGGTAAACTCAGATAAACAGTGTCACCACAGAAGTCATGCTATAAAGGGCTCTGTAACCTTCTGGACGGCCTAAAGGTTGTTAAATAATTTTTGTGCTTATAAACTCAAAATATGTATGATAAAACATATGCCCTTCAGACGGTTCAAATTATAACAAACTTTGTACATTAATTGGTATCTCTGCTAATTAAAACAACAGTATAATTAAATCACTTTAGAGATGTTTTTGCATCAGTGGTAGTGTAATAAATACAGGGAGAAAAACCGAAATAAACCGGTTTGTACTAGCTACCATGCATGCATTCTCTCGCATAGGTGCATTAAAGTAACCTCAGAAGTGTCATGTAAATCACGTAATGCTAATTTAATTCATATATTTTAATATGCAGAAGAATTATTTATTACAAATTAAATGCTATAAATAAGCTTTAAATACATTATTGGAAGAAATTATTATTAAATTTAACATAATAATTTACTTTTGTGTAATATTAAATACATATGTATTAAAAATAAATAAATATTATTTGTTTATATATTATATCTGCTGATACTACTACAAATGCAAAAACATTTCTAAAGTGATTTGGTTTTACTAATCTTTTTGCATTAACCAGTGCTAGTGCTAGTGTTTTTGTTAGCAAAGTGTATCCGTAAGTCACATTTAGACGTAAAAAGTCACATGCAATGATAGTTTCACCTTGAATAAGATAGTAAAAACTATGTACATAAAGTACAAAACCTAGAGTTTTGTACTTTATGTACAAGAAACAAATATTAATGCTCATACTTAATTATGTGATAACTAATTATATTATTAGAATTAATAATATGATATAATGTTATTGTGGTAGTCAGATCAAGTAGTCGGAGTTCAGTAAACTATTAAAATTAGTAATAATAAAATTTGGCATGATCGTCCAAATATTATTATGCTCAGAAATACTCACGCAAAAATAATGTCCCCTTTCTTAGCATAAGCAGGTATTGCGCTGGAGATTGTGGAGAAGCCATATGAGTACACGCAGGTCTCCTCTACCTCCAGGAACTTGGCGAGGCGTTCCTCCAGCTCCAAATGGACATCAATCGTACCGTAGAACCCCCTGGGACCACAGGAGCCTACTCCGTACTTATTAAGGGACTTGATTGCACTATCTTCTATAGATTTCTCCTTGTACATGCAAAGGAAGCTCGTGGCGCCAACGTTGAGCACATTATCATCAATCTTGCCCATTACTGGAGGCTCGTCCAGCTCTACGTCGCACTCCACTAGCGGTAAAGGCTTCCATTCAATAAATTTCGTTTCCGTTAGGTTATCCGATTTCTTAAACTTCTTTACCCATAAATAATATGTTCCGATTACAACTTGCAGTGCTATGACTATTGTCCACCAGCTCGCCTAATAAAAACGTTTCAAATACTTAATAAGTTCTAATAGTTTAAATATTTCTAAAGTACTTTTGTTTGACTTACCGTATCGAAAAGGTCCAACGAGATCATTGTGTTCAAATATAACTAGGATTGTAGTTCAGACACAAATGCATAAGTTTTCCGGTTACTCTTCACTTATATTCCTCCCTATAGCAGAAAATTCTAATGTACAATTGCCGTACCACAAATTCGATAACCAGAAATTGACAATGTCAGTGTCAAAATTGTCAAATCGATGTCAATCGTGTCACAGCTGTTTGTTTTAATTTAGAATCTATGGATATTTCGCTCCATTCTACGGGTTAAGGTACCTCCCGAGGCGCTAACCTGTGGAAAGTACGTGAGGGTTCCATTGATAGTTGGAGAATGTGAGTCATTTCAATGTGTGTGATTTCAATAAGTGGGTTCATATTTAGGTTTAACCTGGCCAACACGGTCATCTTTATACTTATTCCATTCCACACTACGTAACGAGCATAAAAGTTAGTTTGATTACAAGATCGATTGATAATATTCAGTTTAATAATTTATATAACATATTATTTTACACGTAGTAATAATCAACTAAATGTAATGTGAATGTAGTATGTTTTATGGACGTTTCTGAAATTCTATAATAAGTAATATTATTTTAATGGCAGTATGGATTTGCGATTTTTGATATAGACATTTTAAAACCTTTAATGTGTTACCATATAACAATTAGTGATTTGACAAGCATGTCGAAAAATATATTTTTCTGGCAATATCAAACGTCTAAACTAAATTGGTACAATGGCGGCTATATCCCCGTCGGAGGTTTGTAAAAATAATTTAAAATATTACAAATTAACGATAAATTTTAATATTCATTGCATTCGAATATACTAGATATTGTCATTTTGTTATTGTGTAGTATTAGATGCGACTGCTAATTTGGGTATAATTAAATATGGATCAACTGTTGTGACAGATTTCTTAGGTTTCTTGTCAGACTGTTGTGTTGTCGAGGGCCCTACGCTGATATTGTCGAAATTATTGAAGTACGTGTTTGTTGTAGCGGAGATTACAAAAGGAACTGATGTCGCTGATGAAGGAACCGCCGCCAGGAGTGACGGTAGACGGAGACCAGGCCAGCCAAAATCTAACTCTGTAAGTACCCTTCATATAAGTCATATATTTGTGTTACAAAAGAGTTTCGATAACACAACGCCCTGCATAAAATGTTACCTAATAAGACTTTGTAATCACATTTCTTTATATATCTTTAGTTACGCATACTTGGCAACAGAACACCCTCATACTTTACTCACATGATACTTGAAATCACTCATAAAATTTATAAATTTTAAGTTATGTTTTGATGCATTTTAGGCATTTCGAACTGATAATCTGATTCAAACGGAGTAACTCCAATAAAATTTTGTCCATGGCACGCCCATAGCTTATGACCTGTTACTGTTTTTAATATCTCAAAGTCATTTCTATCGTCCTAGTCTAGTGCAGATTGGTAGACTTTACACATCTATGACGATAAAGGGGTACATATATTTTTGTTCAACATAAGGCCATGTGATGATTAACTTTGAATACACATTAACATAATATTGGGATACAACAGCTACTGTGTGACTGTGTTCTAATATGGCTAAATATCAATTATCTCTTAACCTCGTTTTGCTAACTTTCGGACACTATTTTATCTTGATGACATGTTTTCACCAAATAAAGGGCAGCAGCAAATTGTGATTTACTGATTCCTTCCCTGTCTGTATCGTCCAAAACTAAAGTTATACTTATAGAGGTTAGCATGGATGCATAAATTCCAATAGCTAATTTCTAAATCAGTTACTGCTTTAGTATCAAAATCAAATCTCATTTATTCAAAGTTCATTCATATTGAACACTTTTTGAACGTCAGAAACTCTACCACCACCTCGGAAGGTTTATTTGTTATGGAGATGAGGCATTAACTAACTTGTTGTGTCAACAGGTGGACAGTTCACATGGAAGGAGTTCCCGGAACACTGTATGAGGGGGAAAAATTTGTATTGCAGTTTAAGTTCACAAATAAATATCCATTCGACTCTCCTGAGGTGAGTTACTACATTTTTAAATCTAGTACTATCCTTTTTTCATGACATGACACAGGAGAAAATCCTACTGTCGGGCTATGAGTGTAGAAAATATCAATTCACTTTGTTGTAATCATTCAATTAGGTATGTAGATGTAGTAGGCTTTTCTTTTTTTTGTTGATGAGGGGGAAACTGTCTAAAGGTACCCAACGGTTTAGGAGCGACGTCAGGTTATGTGGATATTATAGCATTATTATGGTCCTGGTACTAAAGGGACATGGTAGGCATAGCCTAGAAAAGTTCTTCTTAAAATCCCTGAATTCATCAATCAGCCTTTTGAGGTCTATTGATTCACCTAGGCCCCCCTAATTGGTGCCACTACATGACCATGATTATGATTACTGTGAAGAAAATCAAAAATCTTTTGTTCAAAGAATATCCTTTACACATATATTTTTGAACATGAATTAAACAATAGATTCTTTGTCTTCTTTACACCATCAGTCCACTAGCTAACCTCCTATGATACTGCTTCCAAAACGTATTATCTGAAATCCCCAATGAGTCATCAATAAAACTAAAAATAGCCATTTTTATAAACCAGTATTTGTTGATATATTGTTATCTTTAATTGCGGAAGCTTATTGATAAACATAAAAATGTGACCACTTGTAATGTAGCCCTAGTTGCTTGCATTCTATTCTATTTATTTTTTGGCCCAATCAGTATACCGTCAACATAAGTTACTATTGAGTCGTCAACTCAATGAGTCTTGTAGTTAAAGCAAGTAGTTCAATATAATATCATGTTTAAGCATACAAATCAATACATACTTCATATAATTGAAGTGTATTTCAATCTACAATTTTTTGCTTAATCCATATGAAAGTATACATGATACCTATAACAAAAGTGCAATTAAAAAAAAATTGTCTGTCTGTCTTTTTGGCTGAGGTAATCTTCTAAACGGCTGAAACAATTTTAGTGGGACATTTACTGAAATAAAGCTGAAGGTCTAAGGCGTAACATAGGCTATTAATCTTCGAAAAATCCAATATGTTTAAATATTTTTACTTCTTTATCGCTGCGGGGATCAGCTAGTTACCTTTAAAAATAAATTGTATATATATTTTTATAAAGATCGATTTCCAACCACTGACAAACACTAGTAGTTACATATTAATCTACATACAAAGGTTATCTGTATCAAAAAACAATAGAATCAAAAACAAGGAAGGATTACAAATGTATGATAATTTAATCATGATAACATTGGATAATAATGTATGATGTTGTTAATTAATTAAAGGTCACGTTCAGTCCGATCTGATTCGTATTGAGGGCCTTGAATTGTGGGGAAGATTAGCCGGCAGGCACTGATAAGATTACGTATTAGATTATCGGCTTTCTGTCTGTGTTTGGACTTTCATAATGTTCGATACTGTTGTTTTAGCTGTCTATACTGTTTGGTGTTGGTCTTGAGACTTGAATATCTTTCTTTCTCTCTTCTCGTGATGTAGAGGCGAGTGGTAAAATCCAGGAGATAGTAGCAGTGTCTTTCTGTGTAACACCAACAGTCACTGCAGTCGCCGACATGCGTGAAAGGCACAGTGATTGTTGACAAAAAACAGGGGAGACATATGTATGTCTAGTAGTTGATCTTAAAAGACATAGGAAAATTATGGTAGAATGGGATAATTGGGATAAAACTGGGCACCTTCGTCCCGGGTCTACCAGTACACTGGTGCACCCTGGCTTTTTCTCGATAAATTTTCAAGTAATTTTACAAATATTCTCATGGTTCTGGGCTTCGGTAGTTAACTTAAAGTTAGTTTAACACTATTTGTTGAATTAGAGCACAAATTCTTATAAATAAACATTCTTCTTGATCAAATAAAAAATCGTCTCAGCCAATTGACCTTATTTTTTTAACAATTGATAATCCACAGTCAGCGACTTAAAACAATGTATTGTTGTACTTCAAATTTTATATCTCCTAAGCAAAAATAAACATGTTACTTGAAAATGTTACTTTCATATCTGGAAATACAGTTCAAACAATATATGTTGTTAGACAATATTCAACGAGGCCTATTCTAAGATGCTGAACCAATGGTTTTTTGTGCTCCCTGAAGTACGGGAACGCATATACTATGCTTATTATTATTATGCAACTAGCTAATCCCCGCGGTTTCACGCGTGTTAAAGTAGTAAAAAGGCGCACTTGTTTAAACGTAAGCGAGTGGAGCGCGCGCTAATGCTTTAAACAAAATTAAAGTAGCCTATGTTACGCCTTAGACCTTCAGTTATCCTCCAATGGAAGCTCCGTCAAAATCGGTTCAGCCGTTTAGAAGATTACCTCAGCCAACAGACAGACAAAATTGTTTTTAATTGCATTTTTGTTATAGGTGTCGTGTATACTTTAGCTTAGGCTTGACTCATCACATCGAACTCACGATCGAGACAGGACTTATAGGCACTTGTCCTCCTTAAAATATCGAATAAACTGCAAATTGGCTTAACGCATAAGGTCGGGTTTCCAGGCTTAGCTACGCTTCGATTGCTATAATATTGTTGCTAGTCTAGTCCACATTCTTATTAATATTACTTTTGTTATGACTTACGTAACTGAATATTTACAATTTTAATAATAGTTTTTTTATAAAATGTAAAAAGCAAGTGAACACGAATGAAGTCTACCTATTGATCTGATATAATAGGAGTTTTAGCTAAAATCGCCACAAATACATTGCTATTCCTGTAGTTACAGTACAAATTCGTACTAAGGGTACTGAGGTAGGAATATAAACGCCTGGGGTATGTGTCTCTAACTTACATGCCTTCGCGAGACATGCCTGAAAGGTAGAACGCAAGTTTGGCCGACTTTTGTTAGGAAAATAGTATTTGTAACTGTCTACAGAATCTTCTATGCGGTTGTGAGTACTTACTCGCGGACTGCGTACGCTAATTGCGGTTAAATTTCATAAAACACTGCTAAAACTGCCCATAGATGTTAGTGATAGAAGAATATCACTTGGACTGCTTTCTCCCGTCTTGATATTTAAAGGTGGTAGAATAGAACTCTATGTAGTTCGACTCCGGCGGCACCACTGCTACTTTTCTGTTTTATAACAGCAGTGTTTACCACTACTGCGTTCTGGTCTGAAGGGTGTGGTAAGGGATACTTATCCGAGGCGTGCCAACTCAGTCCTCAGGGGTAGTAACGCATCTGTGGTCGGCCTCAGGTAAGATCTTGATCTTATCTGGGGTTAATTACAGACGTCCATGGGCGGCAGTGGCCACTTACGATCAGATGGACAGCATGCTCGTTTGCTTCTTCAATCATATACAAAAAAGCTACATTATACGAGCTTATTTCATAGAAGATTCTTTTTACAAAAGAAGTCGACATACATCCATTTTCCTTTTTCAATTTCCAAGTTCAAGTGTAACATCGTATCTCGTGATCTTGAATCGAAAAGTTCTTGACGGTTTTCCTCGTTGCTTCCTGCATCATTGAGGTGTATCATGCTTATTTATGTCCGTTATTATCATGCTCGTCGTGATGATACTAAATTAATTAGTGATAGAATAGAGAAGGTTATGTGTTATTTCTATTAATTCTTTTTTTCTCTGCAGTTTAAATATTCTCGGGAAACTATTTTAGGGATTTATGTTTACAAGTTTTTATTCTTTTTTGCTAACGTTTCTTAGTCGATTATGAACGGTATAGGTATTTTATTTTCTGTTTAGTGTTTAAATATAAAAGGTGATGTTAATTAACCCGCTAGCTGCTAATGGTCATCTGTGAATCATTAAAGATGAGAAGAGTCTTATCTGAGTTAGAAAGCAGTTTAGAGAAAAGCTTTCGAACCAATTTTAATAGGATAACCTATAGAGAATTTTATTACGGTTTTTTTTTTTGCCTGAGACCTATTTTTTTAAGCTACGATCAAAGCTAAACTTCACGCGTATTCAATAAACTCACTACTAGTTCCGTGTATGCCAAGTGTATTATCTGGGTAAATAGTGTTGTTTACTGATCGCCACTTGAGCAAAGTGGTCATTGATAGTCGAAGAGCATCGTCGGTGTGTTTGTACATTGAAAAACGTAATGTCGATTACTTCATTCATGTAACATTTGCAGAAAGATAAGGTTGTTGTAGGGAAATGGGTGAAAAGCTTTTATGTCAAGGTATGCACACATTCTCTGACCAAGCTTCTAAGCAAATGTAATTTCTAAATTGACTGTATAGTTAGTTTCCAGAGTTTGATCCGAATAGTGAACGTTATCAGAAGGCGTAATAATACATGTTGTTATTTTTCAAAAATGAACTCGTTCGATTCTCGTGCTAGGGAATTAGGTTCTTTGAAGAGTATTAATGCAGTTGTAGTTTTTATCAAAAACGGCCTCGTAAGTCCTTTCCTGTCCTTATACTTTCGAAAGTCCCCATTTACGCACACTTAAAAAAATCACCCTGTATACTATAAGTGTCATATTAATGTGAACTCCTAAAGTGGCCTACTTGAATGTTAGCTTGCATAACCATAAAAGTCTTCTACAATACAATACTTGGCTTAGGTGCCATCTCATCCTACAATATTTAGCCATTCTCAACAGAAACATTGCAAATTTTAATTAATTTGTCGCGCACCATTCACCAGTATATTGTTCTTTGTGCTGTGCTATGTAAATGACTCGTCTATTAGCATATGTGACTACATAGGTTGTGCGAACACAAATTCCTACCACTTGTGGCTATATAAAGGAGATTCCAGTTCAATTATAAATTATTTTAATGGCATAGCGCAGTCCAGCGACAAGCGTTCTTGTATTGCATTAGTCGATCCCTGCGGTTTCATCCGCGTTAGAGAAGTAAAAAGGCATAAATATTTAAACATAAGTTATACCCAGCGCTTACTTAAGTGATACGCCTTAGACTTTCTATATTTAGTGAAAGTTCCGTCAAAATCTGTCCAGCCGTTTAGAAGATTACCTCAGCCAAACAGCCAGACAAAAAAAAATATTACATTTTTCAGGTACAGGTATCGTGTATACTTTTGTATGCATTAAGTAAAAAGTTATTTTGAAATCACAAACAGACACTTCAATTTTATTTATTTGTGTAGATCTGACAAAGTTCAGCAACGTCGGGCCCGCTCGGAAGTTAGATGGGTGCCCGCTAGAATGTATTTTTATCAGTTCTTTTTTTCTTATATGTAGTTTCGGTTGTTAAATTATATTGATTGTGAACACAAGATGACTAGGGACTACTTTATATGCTTTTTTCATTAACACAATTCATATATTATCATATTTTATTAGTTCTTTCCTAATTTAATGT
>DWPV01005401.1:0-12493 GCA_018251915.1 Urbanus proteus proteus
CCATGAAGAAGTATGGCACAGCTAAGACTTGCTACGCAATATCTCGTGTTACAGGAATCAACTTAGAAGCTAGGCAGCAACGTGTTTGTGTTTAACATCATCACTGACTGCGGTCACCGTGTGTACTAGACGCGGTGATAATTGACATAACCAGCATTTGGGGCAATCTATGTACATACAGCAGTGGATCTCAAAGGTCTATTGGATGAGAAGATTCCTTAGAATCCAGATTTTCCAGAATCCAAGAATCCAAAATCACCAATCAACAATCCAGAGTCCGAATTATAGTGCAGGTGCCACCCTTGAGCCGCTCAACGTACTTTAATGAAGAAATAATATTTTTCATTTCTTCCAGTTACATATATTTCTTCACAGCGATATAGACGGCTTTGTAGCCATTTTCATTTATTAAATCGAGCTTGAAACCAGAACATAGTTTCTCCCAATTGCTAGAAGGAAGATATAGTCCACTCTTTCAAACTACATAGTCTTCAAACTAAAACGCATCAGGACTTCACGCTGTTGGCACAAAACAGAAGTACTGTAGTGACGGTACTACAGCTCATACCACGGGATCTTTTATGTATAGACTCACAGGTAATTCAAGACGGCGTTTACCACATGACGTAATAAAAACACTTGGACCAATACCGCCAGCCGGCAATTAAATTATTCCGCGTCATCACACCCAACACGGGGGCCAAAATCCCTTACAACCACGGAATAAAAAACCGTAAAATCCCGTTTACCGACGTGCCTAACAATTTTAACGCGGAAGCAATTTTAGCAACGCATCTCTTTAATCTTCTATTGACGTGTCCTAATTAAAATTATTAATTACTTTTATGTACTAAATATGTTTTATTTAATGTAAGCTACATTATGGAAGGTAATTAAAAGTAATCTATACAAATAAATAAAATTGAAGTGTCTGTTTGTGATTTCAAAATAACATTCATATTAAATTAAATACATATGAAAGAAAACACGACACATATGACGAAAATGCAATGTCTGTCTGTCTGTTTGGCTGAAGTAATCTTTGAAACGGCTTGACAGATTTTGACGGGACTTTCACTGGAATATAGCTAAAGGTCTAAGGCTTAACGTAGGCTATTTATTTTTTGAAAAAAACATTAGTGTGTGAAAAGAAAATTAGTGTGCGGCCGTGGTGGGAGAGCGGGGTGTTACATATGTTTAGATATGTATTCCATTTTACTTTTTTAAAGCGGGTGAAACCACGGGGCTCAGCTAGTGTATCAATGTATTACATATTGCGAGGTGTAAAATATACTTCACAATAATAATCAATTCTTATCGCGTATTTTGTTTGTGAAATTCGAGTGATACAGTCCTAAAAATGATGATGAAGAACTACTTTAGGTACTTCTAAACCTAAATGCACAATACAGTTGAATTTCTAATACAGAATTCCCTCGACTTCAGCGACAAAGCTGTAACGACTCAAACAATTGAACCCCAATCGAGATCAAAAGTCGATACTCAATCCTGAATTCCGGACAAATCGTAATTAAAAGTAAAAAAGTCGCTCATTTGCTCCGTCTTTAATCCGCGCAATCGGCCCGCACCGGACTTTATAATCCGGATTGGGTTCGCCTCGCTCCGTACAAGCTTTGTTCCGGAATTGAGCCAATTGGCCAGCAGGTAGAAATTTTCCAGGCCTAAAAATAATAAAATGGTTCTGCTTTATTCCTTGGGCAATAAGGTTAACCAATGGGTGTAAAACTCCTTTAATATTACGTGACATCCGTAGATATAGGTCATCTAACCAACCAAAAATCAAAATACAATATTCCTTATAACGATCGTTGATGCTACTATTCAAGACAAAGACTAAAATCGATAGTCAATCCTGGACTTCGGACCAAATCATATTTTCAAAAAAAAGTAGCGTATTTGCTTCGTCTTTAATCCGCGCAATCGGTCCACACCGGACTTTATAATCCGGATTGGTTTCGCCTCGCTCACTCACAGCTTTGTACCGGAATTTAAACGTCACGAACCAATCAGGTTTGAAAGAAACATTTCATTTCGCCTTAATAAAAAATACTTCACACAATTTCCAGTGCATTATAAAGACAATAATATATTGTTATTTTGTCATTTCTCACTTAGTAGGTATGATCTAAAATCAATTGAACGATTTCATTATGTCAATAATTTCCTTAAACTGTTTTGCCATTACTGTTTACAATGGTAGGTCTCAGATAAATAAAATAGGTAGATTACTTGGGTTGGTTTCATGTCAGCACCTTTGTATATTTACCCTCACATAATCACTATAGCCCGACCGTTTTAAAAATGGCGTCATTTTTTTGTTAGGAGTGATAGATCTACCTACTTTATTTATCTGAGTACTAGGTAAATAATTACTAATTCGCACAATCCCAAACAAAAGCTACAAATATGTAGCTCTTTCATAACAGGAATAAGATCGCTCACCGAAAGGAACAGCGCCGGTCTGTAGCCGCCATTATAAAAATACCGCCATAAATTGGTCCCGGGCCGACGAGCGGTCGCGTCGCCGTAAATTATGGCGGCGCGGGACACGGAATGGCGGTGGCACGGGATAGATAAGGGTCTGAGTGCACTACGGGATGACCGGGATCTTTCTTTTGTTCGCAGCACGTTTTCTTGATGCGACTAATTTGATGGTTTGGGTTTTCGGGCGTTTGTGTGCTGTTTCTTGAAAGAACTGAGTGGTATGTTAAATATATACTTACTATGTATATAACTTAGGTTAATGTGACCATGATAGACTTAATTGTTTAACTATAATCCAACATTTTGTAATTCCTATACGCTTCCCGAAGCAAAGAAGTAAGGTTGTAAGGTTCCCGAAGTAACCTTTTGTGCTTCGACTTCGGAGGTACTATCGTCACACCTATTTCTGCCAGATAACAGTGTTCAGTGCTGTTGTTTTCTGTTTTAAAGGGTGTGGCAAGGGCAATATATTATACGAGGCATTCCAACATACGCCTCAGTGATAGCAACGCATCTGGTGACTATATCCTCGATTGCTACTTCAATGCTATACAAAAAAGTATTACAACGGTAAAGTTCACAAAATATACCTTTTCGTAATATTGAATAATGGATACAATGTAGCCCCACGTCTGTGGTTGACTGTTTTTTGATAAGGAAATCACGACTTAAGCGTTTTATCAATATTTGCATACAATGCAATCCGTAGACTAACTGAATTGCCAACAATGTCTTAAATTTATGTTTCCTTAAACATTAGAAGGGGTTGTTTGACAATGTATGACGGATATGAGAAAAACTAATAATAATAGGTAGGTACAGTTGAAAGAAGAAAGAATGACTTGGTTCGTAACATACTAGAGGTGTACAATTTTATAGATGACTTTGTTTTTATGTAATACTAGCTGATCCCCGCGGTTTCACCCGCGTTAAAAAAGTATAAAGGAATACATACATATGTAAACAGCCCGTTCTCCCGCGACGGAGGCCGCATGCGTGTGGGTTAGGCTTTTTTCTAAATTAATGTAGCCTATGTTACGCCTTAGACCTACTGCTATATATCAGTGAAAGTCACGTTAAAATCGGTCCAACCGTTTAGAAGATCACCTCAGCCAAACAGACAGACAATTTTTGATATAGATAGAACTGACAATTGAGCACACAGTCCACTGGTATAGTAAGGGACCACTATCACGCTACGTTGATCTGAAGTTGACCGTACATTCATTGCTAACTTCAGAGTAAGTAAAATCTTTTTATAGTTCAAGTTAAAGTTCAAGTTAGTAACTAAGTCTTCTATACAACTGACTTTCTTCAAATTAAAATTTAACAGTGCTTAACAGTGCTGTTATAAGCCAGAAATATATGTGACGGTAGTGTCTCCGGAATCTAACGAAAAAGGATTGTACCATATTAACAAATCTTTCAAACTACCACATCCTTACAGCCCAAAAACAGTTAAGACCTGTTTTGCTATTTCTGACATTTCTAACCTAACATAACCTAACCTAAATACGCGCCTTAATCCCACAGTTGGATAATAAAAACATCTCCCTGCAAGCACTTAACATAAGATTGACCCTCCAATTGCTTCCTACATTATATAAAATCTCATTTGTTACAAAAACATATTCCCACAGTGCGTTCATTACCTAGCGCCGCGTTTGAAAGGCCTCGTCGCCAGATGGGTACGACATATATCTAGATACTTATAGTGATTCTTATGTAGTACGACATATACCTAGACACTTATATTGAAACTTATGTAGTACGACGTATATCTAGATACTTTTAGTGATACTTATGTAATACGACATATATATAGACACTTATAGTGATACTTGCGTAGTACGTCATATATCTGGACACTTAAAGTGATACTTATGTATTACGACAGATATCTAGACTCTTTTAGTGATACTTATGTAGTACGACATATATCTAGACACTTTTAGTGATACTTATGTAGTACGACATATATCTAGTCACTTTTAGTGATACTTATGTAGTACGACGTATATCGAGACTCTTTTAGTGATACTTATGTAGTACGACATATATCTAGACTCTTATGATGATACTTATGTAGTACGACATATATACAGACACTAATAGTGATACTTACGTAGTACGACATATATATGGTGATACTCATTGGTGATACTTATGTTATGTAGTACTTAGGTATATCGATACTTATACAGTCGGCTAATGTTTTTCCTACATATAGTGTCCGTGATGTGGTGATCACAATATCATTGACGATTTAGGTCCTTGTTCAGTCAATTTGATTATTAAAGAAAGAGACGATTTAAATTGGTACGTTGGCGAATCCAAGCGATTACCAGAGCGAACAGCTGTGCCTACTTAACGTCAGTACTTTCCAGTTAAAGTGAAAATGATTTAAAATTGTTTCCAGCAGCATTGGTAACGAAAAATAAGATATCTACTTAACATATGAAACTATGACTGCCCAGTAAGTAAGTAACAAAAAGACACCTTACCTACATAAGCGTTTAATATTAATAATTTCAATAGATGAAGTGTTGAAATTAACGCTATCAAATTTTATAATTATTATAAATGCGAAAGTCCGTTTATTTGTTTGTAACGCCTTTACGCTTTAACTACTCAACCGATCGTTATGAAATTCTGCACACACATTGTTGGGGGTCTGGAAAAGGACATAGGGTACCTTTTATCCCGAAAAGTGATATTACTCCCGCGGGATATAAAAGTAACTTTACCTACTTTTATACCTACGGCCTCATTGTGTGAATGAGCGCGAGCGAAGCTGCGGGTTAATACTAGTCGTTTATAAGTACACGCCTCTATGCATGTTTCTATTAAGCCACAATATACCTAATTAAAATAACACACTGACAAAATCGTTTAACTTAACACTTTACGGGGTCTCGTTTAAAGAAATTGTAGAATTTGGAGCCGTGAACGTATCTGAAGATTTAAGTCTACGGACAAGTTCTATATCGTCTATCTATAGTACGCACGGCATACATTGAAGAATGCTCTTTACACTTCAACGCAAGTCATTTGACGTTATTGTAGAATTAGAATCCAAGGGCATATCTGACGATTTAACTCTTTGGTTGTATATCGCATTGTACATCGATAAATCAACGCACATCACTAAGCACGCACGGCCTACATTGACGGAATTATTCTCCATACTCCCTTAATTTATTGCCGTGTAACTCGAAACATGATCGCGCACAAATCACGCGTTTTCAGCTCCATTTTGTCGCTACTTGTTTGAAATAGCCTTTGAGGAAGAAGGATGTTTGACATTTTATCGCGAATGTAATTATGTCAATAGAAAAGGTATGTGATTAAGAGTAAAAATAAATTAAATATTACTAAATCTCTTCTTTATTTTAGCCCCTTGATTTTATAATTTTACTGAGAGAGAAAGACTATTATAGGACTAATTATACAGTTATGTCATTACCAGGTGTTACCCGCAACTTTGAATAAATCGCATTGAGCAGGTTATAAAGCAAAATCATAATTAAAACATTTAACTCCTAATAATTAGCCCAATCAGGAAAGGAACATCAAAAAAAGTTTTAGTGGTAGTCTACATCATGAAATCAACGTATTATCTAAATATTTTATCAATAAAATAATTTCAAATACCTATATTATTATTGGACTAAATCTATATTAGGTTAAATATAGTACGTAAATACCTAACAAAATTATCAAAATACCATATTATTCAATAAATAGGGAGAAATTAGGGTATTAATTTAAAAAAAGATATAATAAATGATTTAGGATTAGCATCACACAAAAGAAGTCAACAAATACTTAACATTAAGGAATCACGGCGACTTATCGTAATTCTAAAAAAACCGGCTCAGCGTTTCCTACGCTTTCATTGAATTCGGCTTAAACCAATTAATCACTCTTATCGGTTGTTTCCTTGAGTTTTTGGGCGAGGGTTTGATCTGACCATTGAGCCAGTGTTGAGGGGTAAACGGCCACCATTGTGAGCCATTACGGCTATTGTTGGCACCCATTGTGTAGTAAACTGATGATGGTAGCGCACGCGGTTCGTAAGCTCACGATTAGTCTTCATGTGCCTGAGATGGGGAACTGTGTTGAGATTGTATAGCATAGCTTGCTATAGACATAGCATAGAATTCTATATTCCACGATATTTGTCTGTTATAAAAATGTCATGCACGACACAGTTTGAAATGTAACTACATTACGACAACATTTATATACAACATTTTAGCTATTTATTAAATTATTTCAAATATATTTATGTATATCATTCTTATTTTTACGAGAGTATGTTAACGAAATAGAACATAATAGGTAAACTACGTAGTTTGCGTAGAATATAACAGAAATCACAATTTGGATTTCCCGCCGGGAAATGAAACCCGACATCTTTTAGTAACGTTTGTGTCAATGATACACTAACCGCCCAATCACTAACTTACCAATCAAGCTTATATCAAATGCGTCTGTAATAATTACGCTACTTCTACCCCAACCGCAATATAACCCGTCCGCCGCTCGGTAGCAGGAATGTACCGGGAATAATTGATACCCGAGTGAACCGTGCTACCAGGATTACATGACCAGCATGTTTATTAGCTCTTAAACGTCGGAAATTACCGGCAAATATTGGAAACATTTTGTAGAATTTTGTTTTTATTTCGTTTCAATAGCGCTGCGTGCAAGAAATGGTTTTAATCAAGTAGATATCCATTTTGAAAACTATTAGAAGTGTTTTATGAAATTTACTTTTTATTTCTTTACAGAATGTCATGATAAACAATGTAGGTATAGAACTTAATTTGCATTTAATATTCACAGCACTAACTTACCAATCAAGCTTTTATTCAAAGATCTTAAATGACCGTATGTAATAGTTACACTACTTCTACCCCAACCGCAATATAACCCTTCCGCCACTCGGTAGCAGGAATATACTGGGAATAATTGATACCCGAGTGAACCGTGCTACCAGGATTACATGACCGGCATGTTTATTAGCTCTTAAACGTCGGAACTATTGGAAACATATCGGGAAAATTTGTGTTTTATTTCTTTGTAAAGCTGGAACTTTCAGAAACAATCGCTTATATGCAAGGGATTGTTTGTAGGTAGCTATGGAAGCCATTGTTACAATAAAGAATACATTTTGAAAACCATGACATGTGTATTAACACCTTTCAATATTTTCAGTTTTCAGTATGTATAAATACTTACAAATTATTGTTTTTTTATTAATATCGTCATCAAAAAATAAATATATTATTGTTTATTAAAATAATTATGCAATGTTTACAACTTTATTGGTACATTATATAAATTTAATAATACTCTTCGAAATGGAGCACAGTAACATCTTAGAGCACAACTCAGTTAAAAACAATAATAAACGTAGAAGAACTCTACCATATTACTATTTAGTTACCAAAGAAAAATCAAAAAATAAACGTATATTTATGATTGTCTAAAATACCAGAAGCTTGCGAATCGTAATTAACATATTAACGAAGGCACCTTTCGTCAGGTTAGGGGTTTTATCAAGCAATGAAACGGCTTAAAGCTCTCACGCGAGCTGCGTCACGTGAAGCCTGCTTTCACTGATTTTAAATTGATACACCTTTGTTAATGTTGTTATCCTTTTTGGTGATAATATTTATTTACTAAAAATACTACTTATATAGTTAGTATAGTTGTGTATTCTCACAAATATTAAATATTGTGCTGTTAAGCCGGTATGGTATTTACCAACGACAAGACTATGATGATTTCATAATTTTTATCACCATATAACATATGTTAAAGACATAATTACTCATACTTATATATATTGACGCCATTAACTGGTAAATTAAATCATATAAATTCATTTTTATCCTGTCGAAAGAATTTCATTATTACAAACTGTATAAAACATCGGTGGTTTAAAACAAAAACGTGTAAGAAAAGACAAATTGCATTTTAACGTCAAAATTAGACGGGCCCCGTAACTAGAAAATGATGCCATGTAAAACGATTCCAGCTGCGAAGTTCGCGCTACCTATTTGAATTTTGTTTACTCAACTTGTTTAAACAACACGCCTCCGACGGGGAATTAAGCTGATTTTAATTCGTTGCCTTAATTATCTTAAAGAACTTAGCAATTTGGAAATTAGAGCCAAGTAATTTCTCGAAGATTATACTGCAGTATTTAACATAAACGTTGCGTAAGGTTCAGTTAAGTAGCGTATCGGGTTTGATTAATAAATGGCAAAAAATAAACGTAATTAAAAAATGAGGTCGCAACAATTAGATCAAGTATAAATAAATAAGTAGATAGTATAACAAAATAAATTTCAATTCGTCTGTTTGAAATACGGCAAAAAGTGAGTAGGTACTTTAGACACGACGCACCGCGTTCAATAACCATGAAGACTTGTCACTGGCCATTAGGGCTGATACATATACTAACTTTGTTTTACCTAATTTATAGTATTGTACCATATTTTTGTAATACAGTATAATGCTGATAAAAATCATAATAGAGTCTAATAATTCAATTCAAATTCAAATCTCATTTATTTAAAGTTTATTCACATTGAACACTTTTTGAACATCAAAAACTACCACCGCCTCGGAAAGTTTATTCGTTTTGAAGAAGAGGCGGCGCAAGAAATTCCAAACGTGTGCATATACTCATTTAAAAAAATCTAACTAAACTAAATCTACTCTCAACTCCACGTACGTGTTTCTACGTACGAAAGATACTATATTTCTCCATCGCTAGGTATTAGATATCACTTCATCAAAATGGTTTTAAATGCGTAGCGATTTCCAAAAAAGGCATTCGTTAATGTTAGTACGATTATGTATTTATTTTTTTATTTTGTGAGTACTTTTTCTTTAAAAGTGTGGTAGCCCTACTGGCCACTAATAATGTCGTCGAGATGAAGTTACAGTTCATGGTTTATTTGTGAGCTGTATCGGAAGTAGATCATTTAAACTTGCTTATTACCCTAAACCTTTACCGGAGTAACTTTCGAAACGTATTGTGAATTTTTGTAGGTAATCTTTATAACATTAAATTATGTCGACATCTTACAGAACATTTAAAGAAATAACAGTACGTATATTTTCTTTAAATCTTCTGTAAGATATCTTGATAAGATAAAATATTTATTCCAATACGTAGAATTTAAAAATAGTTCTATTAATCCAATTTGTTTTTTAAAAGTGAACAATTCCAACATAAATAATGCAGAGCTATACTCACAGAACAGTAAAAAATGTATTACTTTATAACATTGGAAAAATGTAATATGTGTCACTTGGCGATTGATAAATAATCTCCTAAACACAGCCATGTACTGTTCCTAACCTTTTTATCAATTTAAATGTCATTCTTATTAAAACACACTTTAATTTTTAGTTTCTACCCTTTCGAAATCTGATATAACAATTTTACGCTACACTAACTTTTACTAACCTTGCTTTTCCATAACAACAATAGTAAAGCAATTCATCGTGATCAATCGAAGAGCTACGCCTAATTAGGCCGGTTCAAAAAATATTTTTTCTAACTCTTTGTGCAATTATTTGCATTACAATAATTATTAGCTCGCAAAAACTGCACTAAAGAAAATGTTATTGAAATTCTCAACCAATAACAGAATGTCCTTTACCTTTGAAATCATTTGAAAGGTTTTATTGCACAATTAAATTATATCTTATTACATTTCTGTATTTCAAATTCTACAAACTTGTACTTTAAGGCTGGTTACGAAGTAGGCATAAATTGTGGCTCATTTAAAAATACAATTTATTTGCCTATTTTATTCTTTATGGTGATTTTAAGAAACGAAATTTAAAGTAAGGTTAAGATTTACTTACTTAAATATTCATAAAATTATTACGTACTACCTATTACCAAATTGTTGGTGTAATCGTAAAATTATGTAATAAGTACTTTAACACAAGAAATTGTTATAATCATGTTTTAGGTAATTACAAAAAGTCTACAAACATACCCTTATGGGATAATACGTATACGTCCGAACCTCTTGACTTAAAATTCCTGACTAACAACTTTTAAATCATTCTTGAATTTTCCTGGAAAATCCTTGCCACGTTCAATCAAAAATCTACAGATTTCTTTTAAAGAACAAATACTGCGTAAAAATAAATCCTACTTGAAATTTTCTGAAAATTCATAACTACGTGCCTACAAATCATACTTCGACGAATTAGTTCAATAGCTTCAACCATTTTATAATTCGTGCAAATCAAATCTACCAAGACGTAACAAATCTAAATTTTATCTGGTGGGATTAAATTAATGAGATCAGTTACCCTAGCCACCATATCCATGGGAAAGGTAAACATGGGAAGATGGGGACATTATGCGACTAATCCACAAATTAGTAGTGATAACTGGTAGCCCTGTTGTGGTAGCCACATTATTGTGGTAGCCGCATTAATAAATTAAAATATCTCACAATAAAAGAATAACATTTTGATTTTTTTTACTAAAATTAAAAAAAAATAACTATGCGAAATAACATTAAATAAAAAATATCTTGTTCATCGTCAATAATTCAAAATAATTTGTGACCTTAAATATTGCATTTATTTTAACATCATAAACATTTTTTTCGCTTAATTATTTTATTTTAGTAAGTGGTATTGATTTTCTACTACTTTTTTATTCACATAATATTATTCTTCAAATAAAATTTTCAATTGATCAATAAATTACCACTTGCTATTTTGTGATGATGTTTTGTTTATCATTCTTATAGTCGTATAGCTATATGAAACTTCAAGTACGGTATAGTCTAATAAGAACGAAGGTAGTTCGACAGAAAGTATTCGCTTCATTGCATTGCACGCAATCATAACAGAACAAACAGAGTTGTCCCTCGCCGGGCCCAATCGGCCATTCAGCACGCGGCGTGGCCATAAAATTAAATAAATCCGTTATTTTTCAGGCTGAGAAATGTGCGGTCGACCGCCGGTCAATCGGGCGGCCCGATAACGGCGCACATTTGTAAAGATTTCGCCGGCCCCGCCGCCCGAGACTATTCGCCTGCTACTGGCCATACGTTTGAGTAGAGTGCTTAAGTTACAGAAATGTCATTTATAAAATAGCGAGATCTTTAAGTTATTTTATCAAGCGATTTTATCACTTATGTTAATTAAGTTCTAAAGCTTTTCAAGACTGCCATAAGTAAAGAATTGGGGCAAATAACTGTCTATTTGTAAATATGTCACAGAGTACATATTCTTACAATTTAATATAATAGGTATAATATACGAGTATGTATAACGTATGTTAGGCATAATATAAGATAAGTCACAAGAGTTTTTTATCAACTTTGAATACTAAATATTACGTGTTACTGTTTGTTGTGTGGCGTCTTAGCATCGTTTGGTCATAGTTACTTATGAAAAGGTAAATTTATTAAACACATGAAAGCAACAGACTTGTTAATAAATGTATGTAAAACATTGTACATACTACTGATTTCATTTAATATACTATCATTTAATAGGTACTAACTTCACGTAGGTATTTAAATTTGGCACTTCTAGTAGAGTCATCGTACACCGCTACACCCTGTTACTAGTGCGGATAATCTGCGAATAAATGAAAATTGATTTTAAGATTGTGTGTCGTGAGCCTCAGGCAGCGTTGACTAATAACACAGCTTTACCCGCACGCCCTCTAACGGACTCCGGTTTTATTTTGTTTTGTGTTATTATAGCATTTGTAAATATAAATATGACTCGCCGTAACACAAATTTAATCTTATAACATCGCTTACGAGTTGTAATGTTTTTAAGCTCAATTTACGTAAAAGTTAAAGATAGTTAGTTGTATAATGAATTATCGGCTACATAACTATATGAAATGAAATGAAATGAAATTATTTTATTGCAAGAATGTAGTATACAAAGATGTTACAGTAAGTCAAGTTCATAC
>DWPV01005402.1:0-12492 GCA_018251915.1 Urbanus proteus proteus
AAGTATATCTCCCTAACCACACCCTTCAGACCAGAACACAGCAGTGCTGAACACTGCTGTTATAAGGCAGAAATAAACAACAAAACAAGACCCAACATTCACTTATAAGTATTGCCGTTATTTACCTGTAACAATTTCATTTGTTGTGTAACTTCCACAATCTTCGCTTCTTCTACTTCCTTTGCTTCTATTTCTACATTGACGCAATGTTTCAAGTTCGAGATGGTACTTTCGTTATCTGAAATGATTTTTGTTAACACTTGTTTTTCTTCTTCAGTTTTTCTACTTAAGTCACTGAGTTGGTCCTGAAATAAAAATACCAATAAGTCATGGAATATAATAATATAGAACATTCGGTTGAATTGTTCTTTTTTTTAATATTACCTGTAACAATTGCATTTGACGGTCAAGATCCATAATTTCTGCCATTTTCTCTTGCTTTTCTTCTGTTTCTACTTTCAAACAATGTTTCAGATTTGCAATAGTACTTTTGTTATCTGAAATAACGTTTGTCAATGCTTGCTGTTCCTCTTCAGCCTTTCTTATTAGATCACCAACTGTATCCTATAATATAAATGGCAAAAATTAATATGTGGGGGTGCTGATCAGTAGTAGTATAACAAAAAAAATTGTAAATGACAATTTGTAAGTGCCTTCATAGGACTATGCAAAATAAAGACAGTTCATTTCATTTCATAACGGTTAATAATATAATAGATTTCATTCTTGTTACCTGCAACAATTGCATTTGTTGTTTAAGTTCCACATTTTTTGCCTTTTCTTCTTCCTTTGCTTCTACTTCTACGGTGATGCAATGTTTCAAATCTGTGATAGTACTTTCAACAACTGAAATAATTCTTGTTAATGCTTGTATTTCCTCTTCATTTTTTGTTGTTAAATCCTGCAATTGGTCCTGAAATACAAATTCCAAAATTGCATAAAGGAAAATAAATTTTTGAAGTCGGTTAAAAAATTCGATTTACTTCTAGGATATATTTGTTTATTTATTACCTGTAATAACAGAGTTTGTTGTTCGAGCTCCATAATCCTCGCTAAGTGTTCCTTCTTCTCTACTTTTTCTACATTTACACAGTGTTTCAAGTTTGTTATAGTACTTTCGTTGTCTGAAATAATTTTCGTCAATGTTTGTTTTTCCTCTTCAGCTTTTCTTGTTAATTCACTAAGTTGATCCTGAAATACAGATCCCAATGACATAAAATATAATATAACATACAACATTAGCTTAGAGTAAAAATACTTTACAGTTTAAGACATTTATTTTATTATTTATTACCTGTAACAAGTGCATTTGTTTTTCGAGTTGTTCACTTTTTAATTTTTCTGCTTCCTTTTCCTGTATTTCCACATTCATGTGAAGTTTCAGATCTGCGATAGTACTTTCAATATCTGCAATATTCTTTGCCGATGTTTGTTTTTCTTGTTCGGATATTATAGTTAAATCACGGAGTTCATCCTGAAACACAAGTACTGCAGTGTAATAAAATATACAAAACAAGATAAAAATTTACGACGCCCGTGGCGGAGCTGACATCATACAGGTCTGGCGAGCACTAGGACCCGGGTTCGAGACATGTATCTGAATGATGAAATTAGATTTCTGTTCTGAGTTAGGTATTTGTATATTCGTCTTTGTGGATCCATGGCATTCATGACACAGGACAAAATCCTACCAGACGGGCTATGAGTGTAGAAAGCCTATTTATAAAATAAATTTTGCTTAAAATAGAAATCTCTCTTTATTACCTGTAACAATTGCAACTGTTGTTCTAGGCCCATAACCTCTGCAATTTTATTATTCTTCTCTTGTGTTTCTACATTCAAGGAGTGTTTCAAATTCGTAATAGTACTTTGGTAATCTGAAATATATTTTGTCAGTGCTTGTTTTTCCTCTTCAGTTTTTCTTATTAAATCACAGAGATCCTCCTGAAATAGACATCAAAATTGATATAACTCGAAAAAAAAAGTTAACCACTACACTTGCTTAAATAATAAAAATATTTTTGGACATTACCTGTAATAATTGCATTTGATGTTCAAGTTCCACGATCTTTGCTCTTTGTACTTCCTTTTCTTTTATTTCTAAATTAACAGAATGTTTCAAGTTAGATATAGTGCTATCGTTGTCTGAAATAATAGTTGTTAATGTTCGCTTTTCCTCTTCAGTTTTGGTAGTTAAATCATTGATTTGAACCTGAAATATAAGTAACAAAATATAAGTTTTAAAATCATAAGTAAATTTTCTTATGACGAGCTATTTACCTACACAGATGACATTGCGGGTATCCGAGCAAGAAAAAAAAACTGTTTTATTTATTACCTGTAACAACTGCAGCTGATATTCAAGATCTACAATCCTTTTACTTTTATCATTCATTTCTACTCTTTCTACGTGCAAGGTGTGATTCAAATTCTTGATAGTACTTTCATGATCTGAAATAATTTTTGTATATGCTTGTGTTTCCTCTTCACTTTGTCGTGTTAGATGTCTTAGTTGATCCTGAAAAACACAATCATAAATTAAAATAAAATATATATTGTATATAAATTAAAATAAAATCGAATTGTTCGAATTTATTGGCTAAAAGAACATTTTTTATACATTACCTGTAATAATTGCAATTGTTGTTCAAACTCCACAATTTTTGCCTTGTGTTCTTCTTTCTCTTCTGTTTCTACCTTCACGCAATGTTTTAAGTTCAGGATGGTATTTTCATACTCAGAAATTATTTTCGTCATTGCTTCTTTTTCATCTTCAGTTTTTCTTGTAAAATCATCAAGTTCGTCCTGAAATATATTTTTCAATAAGACAAAGGAAAATAAGACACTCAATTTATATGAAGAATACATTTTTTTTAATAAATTACCTGTAACAGTTGCATTTGTCGGTCAAGTTCCATAATCTTTACTCTTTGTCCTTCTTTCTCCTTTACTTCTATGTCTACGGAATGTTTTAAGGTTGTGATAGTGGACTCATTATCTGAAATTATTTTCGTCAATGCTTGTTTTTCGTCTTCAGTTTTTCTTGTTAAATCACAGAGTTGCTCCTGAAATAGAATTTCCAATATGACAAAATAAAATAAGACATAGAATTTACATAATGATACATTTTATTTTATACATTACCTGTAACAGTTGCATTTGTTGTTCAAGTTTCATAATTGTAGCTCTTTGCACTTCTTTTTCTTTTACTCCTATGTCTACGGAATGTTTTAAGTTCGTGATAATGGTTTCGTTATCTGAAATAATTTTCGTCAATGCTCGTTTTTCGTCTTCAGTTTTTCTTGTTAAATCACAGAGTTGCTCCTGAAATAGAATTTTCATTATGAGAAAAAAAATAAGACAGAATTTACACAAAAGGTACATTTTATTTTATACATTACCTGTAACAGTTGCATGTGTTGTTCAAGTTCCATAATCTTTGCTTTTTGCCCTTCTTTTTCTTTTACTTCTACCTCTACGGAATGTTTTAAGTTAGTGATAGTGGTTTTGTTTTCTGAAGTAATTTTTGTCAATGCTTGTTTTTCCTCTTCGGCTTTTTCTGTTATATCTCTCACTAGATCCTAAAATATAAAAGGCCATAAAATTTAAGTAGGTACTTTACTGCAATACTTAGCTACTCGACATTAAACAAGTCATTATTTTTTATTACCTGCAATAATTGCAGTTGTTGTTGCAATTCTACTATCTTCGCTCTTTCTTCTCCCAGTTGGACCTCTATCACATTAGCACATACCTCACTGCAAGTTGCTAAAAAAAGAGTAAATAATATACTTAAATAGTTATATAATTTGTAATAAACACAAGTTACCACCACCACAATTAAGCTTTACAGTGTCAATACGTATATATACATATATATTTAAAAACTACTTACAAGAGTTGTTTGGCAACGAATGAATACTGGCATCCGGATCATCACACTCCAGCAGACTGGAATTGATCCCGTTGAGGTGATTGTGTTGTCGTAGCTCATCCACCAGCTCCCGTAAAGACTGGGTTTGCCGACGCTCCACATCCAACTCTTCCGCCAGCCGACTACATCTTATAGACTCTTGTTGACTGATTGCTAATAACTTGTCATGCTCCGATTTCAGTTGATTGAGCTGTAAGAAGACATACAAGAATCATAGATATATGTATAATAAATAGAATAATACTATCTTATTTAGTATAGCTTGAATGCGAAACTTTCGTAGTTTTTGAGGATATTAAAACACAGTATCATTAAAAAACATATTTAAAATTTTTGTGTCAATTTTAAAATACAACATTTCACACAGATATTGTAATTTGAAAAAATTCCATTAGTTTAGGAAAATTGTATAAATCTATTTTTATACATACTTACTCGTATTTATCATTCTGAGAGTTTTTAAGTTTCATGAACATTGTCTTAAAAAATACGGAATAATCCAAACCTCCTCACCTTAGTCTTATAAGTTTCCCTCTCATACTGGACATCCTCCAGCTGCTCTTGGGTGCTCACCAGCCGCTGCTCCATCTGCTCCAACTGCTTCACCAGCTTACTGGTGTTGGTGGCCCCTGCAACGTCCCCCTGGGATTCTTTGTCCTGACCACCATATTGGGATATCTGGGACTTGAGCTCCACTATTTCGGACTTGTACTGTTCTTTATCTTTTACTGAAAAAGAAATACAACTTGACTTAAAACTGTATTTTTTGTCTTCTTATCAATATTTTGATAGAAATGACCAAAACATTTTGTTTTCTTTATGTTATTAAATATATGTACTTGAAAATTGGTTAATGTTATTATATATGTATTTACATATTTAATTTATAATTGTGGTATAATTTTAGAGAAAAATATGAAGTACATGAAGTACATACAATACACACATCTCAAGCATGTAATTAGTGATTTTATGTAATTAGTGATTAGTGACAAGAAAGGTTTTGAAGGTGGTAGAACTCTATGTAGTTCGACTCCGGCAGCACCTATTTCTGACTTATAACAGCAGTGTTAAGCACTGCTGTGTTCTGCTCTGAAGGGTGTGGTTAGGGAGATATACTTATCTGAGGCGTTCCAGCTCAGTCCTCAGGAGTAGCAACAAATCTGTGGTCAACCTCAGGTAGGACCTTGAACTTATCTAGGGTTGATACGTATGGTAGGTAGACTGCATGCTCATTTGCTACTTCAATCATATAAAAAAAAACAACAAATCTGCATACTTCCTATCTACATACATATTATTAGCATGATTGAAGTAATGCTGCTAGATATAATAATACTTTATGCAAAGATGCACCCAACTCCTAAATATATTTGTGTATCAACTATCAATACTTATCACTAACATCCTACATCCTGGTACGTCCTATTGTTATCAGTTATTCTAAAGTTCAATTACAATCACACATATTTTTAAAGTGTTTGGTTGAAGGTGCAGGCAGAAGCCAGACGACTTAAATAGATAACTTAATATGATTTAATTTATTTATTTCACAATTGGCTTACGTTTGGCTACAATCTTACTTGTTGAGTGAGATGCAGCCCAGGATGTAAAATGCTTATCTAGTATAAGCCCATTCAAGTGTCTAAGTTGAAAATTGAGATGGAATACAGGTACTCCTTATAACATTATTTCATTACAAACATATTACTACCCTTGAGCACTAAACTCAAATGCCTAATGTGAATGATATTACACTTACATAGCTTATCCACTTTTAAATTTGTCCTCGTCAGCTCCTCCTGTAGGTAGGTCCGGTCAAATCTCTCCGCATCCAGAGCTGCTTGCAAGCGCCGGAGCTCGCTGTGGTATGAGCGCAGCGCAGGTGGAGTCTCCGCCACCATCACTTGCATTGTCACCGCCTGTTTCACTGGTGTGTCTTGACCACACGATTCTACAAATATAGGAATTATCAATAAGCATTTATTGTCATTACCAAAGATTTTTACCATAGATAGGCCCTGCGCATTCAAAAACTGTTTACGTTTTGCGTAACTACTGAATAAAAGACGGCGTAGTGCTAGTTACAGTTATCTCGCTCTTGCATTATGTAATTGATATAGTTTGTTCTCTGTCACACGAGCCGCAGTCTAGCGAAAGTATCTAATTAAAAGGCAAACATAGGTTCGCGTGTCTGAAGTATGGAACGGGCGAATCTTGATTATATATAAATCTCTGGTCATTACAGTCAATAGGTCATAAGAAATATTTGAAAAAACTTTATAGACAACTTACCAATAATAGCTGCCTGTACATCTGTGTTAGTTATTCTAGGACATTCCATTAGATGTTTGCTGAACTTCAGTATAGTCTCCTGGTCGCCAGGACTCAGTTTACTACACATTGCGCTCTTTATATCCACTTCCTTAGAGTTCACGCAAACAAAGAAAAGAAGCAAAGATGCGGCCAAGTACACATCCACATCAGTATCAGGTTCCACAGTTCCATTTTCAAATTTGAAGTCAGGATATTTCTCCGCTATAAACTCTTGTACAGTATGGGCATCGAGTATAGAGGATTCGTTCAAATTTAAATTTTCTCGCAAATGCGATATAATCTCAAGAAGGGATTCCAAGTTTACCGGTAGACACTTTTTATTTGTTTCATTAAAATAACAATTAATCTGTAACGATTGAATAAGTAATAGTATATAAGATTTTAAGTAAGCTGAATGTAAAACAAAGTAGACGTACAAAAAGCTTAGGGACAGGTGTTTCAAAACAAAGATGATGGTTGTTATCAATATAATATTTCAAAAATTATTTTGGATTACTATTAATTAGTTGCTATTGAAGAAGAAAGGGGATGTATTCGTATTAAACAATACTTTATAAACATCATCAATGTGTAACAATGAATAAACACTAAAACTTACCCAATTCGTAAGAATTAACTTCCATTTCTGTAACATTTTGATGTTATTGTTTGTATTAGCACCAATAATTTCATAAAGTGTGATAAAACTTTATAAATAAACAAAACAATATAATATAAAACAAACTATTAATGAAACCCGTTGATTTTCTGTTATTATATCGCCGTTGCAATTTGAAATATTTTTTACGTTAAAACGTCGTGATTGAAACTTCAAAATGGTTCTATCCACAGAGTACAGAATGTTGAATAAAATATTCCTCTATGGTATACAGAATATAAAAATAAACCGATTGTGTTTGAAAATCATATACCATTAAATAGAACCATCATTTAAAGAATTTATTAAAAAACGGTGAATGATTGAAATATTTTTTGCATTTGTAAATGGAAAAAATAAAATTAATACTAATATTCCATTTGTTATGGTAGTTACCCTAAAATGTGGGTCCTTAACCGAGGAAACATCATAACATGGCCCCACGGTACAGAGAAAAGAGAGGAAATGGCATAGGAGGTTTAATATGGGAACCGTTTTATTCAAACATTAACGAGGCATTTCTACGAAGTTTTACAAAAAAATTACTACCCGAAAAACTAAATTTTCGTGTCTCTATGAGTGGCGTAAAGTAGGCACAGTTGTTCATACTGGTAGTCGCCTCGATTCGTCCACGTATCAATTCCAGTTGTCTCTTTCTTTCATACATGACCCTATGTGGTTAATAAAATGAAATTTTAAAAATATTTCACGATGTATTCGATTACTTTCTAGAATTTGATTCTTATTAGTGACACTATTCAATGACGCCATGGAAAGAAAGTGAAAGGGAAGGAAGGCATTGGAGCCGATTAGTATGGAAACTGCTGTTGCCAAACATTTACAAAGAAATCAGTACCTAATCATATTCTTACTTCTAAGAAACCTGCGTTTTTATAAGTTTTCTGTTATCAACAATGAATGGGGCACGTTTACGAAATTTTATAATCCGCAAAACAAAATTTACGTGTCTTAATGATTGGCAAACACTGACGTTAAGTACGCTAAGGTGATCATGCTGGTAGTCGCCTTAATTTGCATACGTGTCACTACCTGTTCTCTTTTTTTCATGAATGGCGCCATTCGATTCCAGACTAGAAGAGTAGATTTTTTAAAAATCTAATTTGTAGTTTTAATTCAGTCCATCTTTGATTATATACTCTAACTAATCTATCAAGTGACTAAAGACTTGGCCAAGTGAGTGTATCACTCGAAAAATTCACCTAATACCATATTATGGGCTAACCTTCTGAGGTCGCTCAACCTGTTTCAGATAAATTTTAGGTACAAGTAAATATGTAACAATTATAAGAATAAGACGACATGTAGTAATCAAATATATATATTATGTTATGACTAGATATCGCAGGTAATAAAATCCCTACAGTACATTTAGTAAAATTTTATTGAATATTGTTTTTATAGTGTTTCTACAAGTTTTTCTTAAACTACACATCACTCACATAATCATACTTTAGTAGGTTTAATTTTTAGTGCAGATTCATGAAATTCTGCCAGCATCTGTTTCATATCGGCAAATCCGGATAGATCTTGAGCTTCTTTGAGATCCAACCATTTAAAATCTTGATGTTCATCCGAAAGGGTGACTTTAGTTTCAGGGTTCCTTAACTGTGCCAACCAGTATACTACGTATTTCCTCTTGTTATTTACATAATACTCTAGCGTTTTTGTCACATCTTTGTATATCTGAAATGAAATAAATATAATTAGGGGTTTGTACAAGTAGATGTTTAAAAATGAGGCATAAAATCAATCACTGTGTAAATAAGTTGTGGTAAAATACCTCCAGATCATTTTTGGTCAAACCAGCCTCTTCTTGTGTCTCTCTCAATGCTGTTGTCCAGTCGTCTTCCCCGGGGTCCACATGACCTTAAATAATACATTGTTCTTATTGCATTTTACAACCAAAACATAAAACAAGTCTATACTAACTTAAAACAAAAACTCTTATGTACATAAAAGTCATAAACACAATAAGTACCTAGTGTCCATAACCGATGTAACCATCGTCAACCCATTATTGTCCCACTGCTGGGCAAAGGTGTCCTCTCAGTGAGAGGGATTTAGGTATAAGTCCACCACGCTGGCCATGTGCGAATTGGTAGACTTCACACACCTTTGAGAACTTTTTTCCTCACTATGTTTTCTTTCACCGTAAAGCAAGTGATAATTATTTTCTAATATGCACATAAATCAGAGGTGCCTGGGATTAAACCTAAGACCTCTCGATTGAGAGGCCAAGTTTCAACAATTAGGCTATCACTGCTCTTGTAACTGATTATACCGATGTAACTGGTGTAACCAATTAATTAAAAATACACTTTTGAAAGGCTTTTCTTTTCTATAGATATATTATATTACTTTTTCACATTATTAACTTATTATTATCTATACTTTATTAATTTCTTAAGCTCTGTATGAAGAGTATGAAGATACAAAATACAAACGTAATATAAAATAGTTTCAATAATACATGTTTGACAAAGTTCATCTTTACCTTTAGGTGGAGTCCAATGATGCTCGCCATACGAAGTTTGCAGTAACAAAAATTGCACCATTTGATTAGTGTACCTGAATACCACGAGGCCAGCGGCCTGCAGTCGAGACATGATTGCAAAAACTCACGAACTAGACAAATAGATAAATTAACTTTACGGCTAGTGCTAATTTAATTACTTATATCACAATTTTGTTATAATAATTTAACGGAGTTACGTGAAAGATTCAGCTTGTTATTGAGGATTGATTGAACTAATTAAAAGTGATTACGTCTTGCACAACCGGTATGCAAATTAAATAAGTGACTGTCTCAGATAAATAAAATAGGAATCCTATTTTACTTATCTGAGGGAGATCTGAGGTAACTGAGAATAAAAGATAATTCGAATAAACCTTATAAGAAAGAGACTTGAGCAGCTTGTCTGTTTACATTTATATGCCAAAAAATGCCAACTGTCAAGTGTAAAATTTCAAATAAGGCAAGTCAAAATTTTAGGTGTTGTCAAACGAAATACATTCCAGATACCGCACTAAACGCCCGTGATTGCGACTGCTGGTCCCATGAAAGAAAGAGACAACAGGAAGTGGCACATGGGCGAATTAAGGCAACTACCAATGATAGTGATTATAATGATTGTATACCAGTAGCATATTTAACGTCAGTGCTTGCCAGTCATTGAGACACCAAAATTTTGTACCTCCGCGGATTCTTTTAGTTACCATTTTAGGTAGTAATATTGCGGTGGCGAGCTTTCATGCAATTACTGGAACGTACTCTATGCTCTATGGCAGTTGTCAAATTGTTTGGTATAAATTGTCAAACTCTATATCAATATTGACCGATTGACATTCGGTTACGGCATAGACAAGGTTAAGGTTGATTCGGTGAATTTCGATATTTTCCCTTTCAGTTTACATTTTTACAATAATTCGCACGGCGTTATATATACGGTGATAAACTTCATATTTCCCAAGTTTTTACCTTGATTATTACGATATGTGTTCGTAAGCAAAGAAAATATAAACACTATCATCAACAATATCTATTTCCAGTTTTTTCCGTAGTCTCCTATAAATTCATTCACTTATAATATTTTTCAAAATATATTTGTATAAAAAATAGTGGCTTGCTCTAATAAAAAAGTGATATTATGATCAGAAAATAATTACAAAATGAGTAAATCCGACAATGAGTCCGAATCAAAAGATCAAGAGGAACTTTCAAGAAATAAACAAAAAAACCGCGGGAAAAAACGAAAAAGGTAAAAATAATAGTTGAAAACTGATGAGAAGGAGGACTCAAAACTCCAAACTCACATATCTCTTATTACAAATGTACGTCATTAAAATATCATAAATAAATAACACTTCACACCCATAGCCCCACACTAGAATTCCCTTTGTCGTGCGTGCCATGGACAACAGAAAAGGACTAGGACACACACCCAGACCAAGAATGGAAATTTAAACTCATCATTCAAATTTCTGCCTCGCTGGGAATCACACCGAGGACCTTCGGATTAGCTCATGTTGACCATTATGCCATCTAGGTCGTCAAAATTTGTTCCAGTTTAAAACTCCAACCATGTCATGTTTTGTATTGCTTGTAGACTGGCCAGTGAGAGCAGCAGCGATGGAGACGATGTTCTTCCAGAGAACACATTGGAAACTGAAAAGAGTTTGCAGGCATCTGCACTTAAAAACAATTTGGACGATGTTAGCGTGAAGAAGATTCTGAAGGTATGTTTATTTGGGTTTACTTATCATAGTGTGATCATAGCCTGTAATATTTTCAGTACAAATTCTACAACATCTGATGGAATTACATGAGTCTATTTCTAGAGAGGTCGATTTCTAGAAACAGACCTACCCTGACAGAGTATTATGTCAATGGCATGCATGTCGATGGCCGCAGAAGATATTAGTGATATACAGGTGCTGCTGCCCGTTTCCTACTTTTGTCCTATAGTTTACAATACCCAAGGAAAGAAAGGGAGTAGTGCTATTCAAGATCAACACCTCACAACTCATCAAGAGCTTTATAGTTCACAATTGATAAACTTAAAACCTTGATTAAACTATCAATTAATACCAAAATTCAAATATTTTAAATGTCTCATTGATACCCTTCTTTAATATTTATTATGACTTCATACATCCATTACTCATCATCATCATTAACCCATTATTGTCCCACTGCTGGGCACGGGTCTCCTCTCAGTGAGATGGATTTTAGGCCTTAGACTACCGCGCGGGCCAAGTGCAAATTGGTAGACTTCACACACCCTTGAGAACATTTTTTTAAAAACTCTCAGATGTGCAGGTTTCCTCAAGATGTTTTTCTTCACCATAAAGCAAGTGATCATTAATTTAAAATTTGCACATAAATCATACGTGCGTGCCCGGGATTCGAACCTAGGACCCCTCGATTGAGAGGCCAAGTTTCAACCATTAGGCTTGATAATGGTGCAGGCAATACTCCCAGTGAATTTTTTCTTGGTTTATTTTTCCTGTTCTTGTGGCTGGTATGGCCTGAGCAGAGCATGCTTTGGCATCCAAATGGCCCGATACTTATATGAATTGCTGGGTCACAACCGAATACAGTTGTAAACAGCAAACTTAGTTTTTGACCAATAAGATTCCAATAATCACTCAAGTGTTCCACAGGGCACTAATATCTCCTATTCTATAAAACCATTGTTTCCATCCATCTGAATATAGATATGCTTATGAAAATATTATTTTAAACAATATTACAGTGACCCTTTATACTAAAGTTTATTTATACATTCTAAACTTACATTTGTGTTATTCTAACTTATTACAATATAGTCTTTATTTTACGTTGTTATAAATATCTCAAGTTTAACATAACAAGAAATATATTAAAACAAGAAATAAATTAATGATCGTTGTCTGTAACAAGGCTATCACTGCTCACATCCATTATTGATCACAATGAATTCTCAATGTTATTATTCTCAATCTCAATCAAAGCTTAACTTGCTTTGAAATATTATAATGCTCAGATTGATTTTTTTTCAGAAAGTTGTAACCAATGACCATG
>DWPV01005403.1:0-12492 GCA_018251915.1 Urbanus proteus proteus
GGACCTCTTTAATACAAGGGTGAATGAACCGCAATAATCGCGTGATGCGAAACGTGCGAACTGTAACAGAAAACACTTCCGTTCTACTACGCTTCTGTAAAAATATATTGCACACTACAAAAACTGTAACAAACACTTTACATATAGCCTGACATTCATTAGTTCCAGATCCAGAATATAAAACAAATCTGGGTTAATTTTTTAGGCGTTCTGGAAGCCTTACAGGTGTCCATGGTCGGAGAGCTACTTAGGTAGACTGCATGCTTTTTTGCTATTTTCATCACTACATACTCAGATAAATAAATATTTATCTAAGACTACATAGTATATAACAAAGTCGCTTTCCGCTGTCTGTCTGTATGTAGGTATGCTTAGATCTTTTAAGCTACGCATCTGATTTTGTTGCGGTTTTTTTAATAGATAGAGTAATTCAAGAGGAAGGTTATGTAATTAAATGCGTGCAAAACCGCAGATAAAAGCTAGTATTACGTAAAAAACTGCCTGCTTCGGATTCGAACTCCGCCCTCTGATTGGAAAACCAGTTATACCTTAAATCAAATATATTACTGTCGTACTTTTAGGCGAAGACGGCAGTGCAAAATCGAAGTAACAATCCAGTGTTCTGTGAACAAGTATCGATGGTCGAGATGTTTCCTAATCCAAATCAAATGTTTCAATTCGAAGTATGTTCCACGGACACATTCAGTAGCCGATTACTAGCTAGTACATACTTGAACTTGGACGACATATCGCATGATGGAGAAAACGGTAATGATTTTTGGTTTCCTTTTATAATTATACTAGAGGAAGACGTTAATCTGATACAAAATAAATTAAACTCGAAGAAATTAATAGGTGTACCTACCACTAAGCATCACACATCTCAATATTTCTATGCATAAATAATAAACAGACGGACATAGGTACATTGATAAATAATAGCAATAAATATTTTAACTGCATCATGAACCCAAAAATATCTTCTAACATTTCATCTGATTAAACATGACATGTGATTACCACAAATTACCGCCTGAATATTTTTCTATAGCAATTTTTCCTTTAAGCCAGAGCTCAAGAACTCTGCATGCCTATTCAGGCAGAACAATTTTTGTATGTTATTAAGTTATAACACAAGACACAAGTATGAAAATTTTTACAAACATTTGAAACTGCATAAAAAAAACAAATAATTTATATGTAACCAATTGTATAATGGGCTACTCTACACCTTACATTAAGATTTTAAGATATGATACGGGTCGAAGCAGTACATTCGTCCCACTTTTGGATTCTCTTCATTGAACTCTATTATTCATGTCGATGTTCGATTACTATGTTATTATATTTAATACCTAACGCTTTGTTCTAGGATTTTTACCAACCTTCGGGCCATCCTTACTTCCGATGTACGCGTCTTCCTGTCCAGGAACTATGACAACGTTCAAAGATAGTCCATATTATCGCGGATCTTTGCTAGTCTCTCTGAGTACCACCGTGCCATACTATCAGCAGAGTGTACGAAGCATCAGCGTTGAGCCTGTGACTCTTATCCCTATGGTAATATTTTAATTATCCTACCCTGATATGTATTATCGAAAGATCTCAGATAAATAAAGTAGGTAGATCTATCATTTTTAACAAAAAAATGACGCCATTTTCAAAATGGTTATATATTAAAGGCTATAAAGGTGATTATGTGAGGGTAAATATGAAAGTAGCGTGGTTTTATTGGCTTCACTCAAATACAAGGCGGTGAGTAATCTACCTATTTTATTTATCTGAGCGAAAGATTGAATATTCGTAAGGATACAATTCCACCTAAGGTAACCAAATGGATAGATTAGCTTAGCTTCGGATAATAGATCCATACAAATTATGATACTATATTATTGTGAAGAGATGCGAGCTAAGGATTGAAGCTACGGAAACATGCTAAATATTCACAACCTATACCGGTTGCTTGTAGTTTTGACGTACATAGCTTAAATTTTCATACAACCTTGTTGAAGCTATCACTCACTTTCCATCATATTTTAAACTTTGCAAAAATATTGCCCTGATACTAATTTAGCGCCTTATCGAAGTGTCTTCAGCAATCTATGATGGTAGATCCTTCTAAAATTTAAAGAAAGTATTAAATCATAGGTTTATAGAACTAAGTAAGTTGTGCGCCTGTAGTTTATTTCTACTCTTATTACTATTATTTCATTCGCAATATGTAGTAAATTATGTTCACGGTTTTCGTATAGGTACCATTTGCATTCATTGTCTTCCACTTGTTCTAAATCAGTGAAGTTGTAGCTCTTTTCAATAAAGCTTCTTACTTATTATATTATGTTATCATTTTACTAATATAATATAAGGACCTGTAACAAAACTACGCTTTCAAGAATATAGACTCAAATGAAATTATGCAAACAATAGAATTATAAGATCCAAGAATGCAATTGCGTTTTAAACAATTCTCTCCGGTGATTGTTAACACTATAGTAAAATTATGAATCATTACATAATGATTTATTTCGTAGTAAGAACAATAGACAGCAATGTGAAAACAAGAATTTTGGATATTCACTGAAGACACGCAGAATTTCTTTGAGCACTTGACGATTGTATTGATAAAGTGGAACATTACATTCATTTAAATGTAATGTTCCTGTAATTTTGTGTAAAATGTTAACAATGAGAATTTTTCTCATTGTTAACATTTTACACAAAATTACAGCTTTAATATTAACTATTCTTTTTATTTTAGCAAATATTATATTGTAATTTTTTAACATCCAGGAGAATCTGTGGACCCTAGAAGAGTTTTGTATGTTCTGTCCAATTTTTGAAGTGTCCATGCTAGACAGTCGAATTGTGAGTCGGTTTTGTGGTGTCGCTGTCACTATTGGAGAACTCACAACTGAGAGTGTCCCTCAAGAAGGTAATAGAAGTTTCTTCATCTTCCTGTAAGCTAAACTAATTGAAGTCTGTCGAATCATCTTACTTCACATGGTCCTCATGAGCCTGGGTATTATTAATACCAGAGAAATCGGCAATAACAAACTGGGAAACTTGAATACTTGGTAAAAAATTACGCTTTGTGAGGAACCGCATGTCGACGCTGCAGGAATGCTCCTAAAGGAAACGTATTCCATATCTTCATGCGCGTAATAAAAACGAACGCGTATACCGGACCGTGAAGAATCGCCACGAACGAAGTTGATATGGATAGTTGCTTTACCCTACTGCGAGTGTTAAATAAATAAAACAAAAACATAATAACGTACGTTTTCGTCGATTTTCTTTCATTTTGTGTTTGTAAGAACAAGAATGGAGAAAGGGCAAGAAAATAAAAAAATAATTGAACTTTTAATTCAAAGTAAATAGGACTCAGCTATGTATCCCAAATACCTACAAGTACGGTGTGTTTTGTGTAGAATTTACTAAGAATATAGATTTGAACAAACTTCATTAATTGTTAATCTATGAATTTTAAAACAATTGACACCGATTAAATAGAATTTGCATAACCATTTATTTAATCAGCCTTAAAATATTTGAGCCGTATCTATGTAATTTATTTAACCGTACAACACATTAAATATTTTCTTTAATTTACAGAATTCACATCTATGATGAATGAAATGAGTAAGTACAGTAAAAATAAAATTATTTTACTTGTTATTTGTAATAGTCTGTATACTTATTTTTTCACACTTTTTTATTTTGTAAAGGAGAAAGCCTTACTTTCTTATTGAATCAATTACTCATATAACGTAATCTTGCTACGTTTCTCTTGTAATTTGTTTCCTACGCAATATTTCATTTGTATGGTTTCAATATTCATATATATTAATTTTGTATTTAATATTATAAATGCTTTCATTAAAATAATATTTTCACCTATTTGTGAATGTTATATTATCATCAGTGTCAGATATTCGAAATGAATTATGAAATGGAGTCTAAATAAGTAGTGTTTTACATGGAAGTTATTTAGGTTTTTGAGCTGTAAATTGAGTTAGAGCTTGAGCTAGAGATTAATACTGAAATTGAGCTGCAGATTGAGCTAGAGATAGAGCTAGAGATTGAGCTAGAGATTGAGCTAGAGATTGAGCTAGAGATTGAGCTAGAGAGTGAGCTAGAGATTGAGCTAGAGATTGAGCTAGAGAGTGAGCTGGAGATTGAGCTAGAGATTGAGCTAGAGATTGAGCTAGAGATTGAGCCACGGCTGTATTTCAGTTGAAAGTACATATTACATAGTACCTAAGTACATTAAGAAAACTATATTTTTACTTTAAGAGAGCCGCAAACTTCACTACACGGGGTCATTAGATGTACTGAGAACAAAATCGGAGTATGGACACGTGGAGTTCACCAACACGTACCCAGTACTGCAATTGGCTACAAGACTTCCAGACTACCGGTTTAGGATGTATAGAAATAACGCCATTCATGGAATTGTTTGTAACTTGGTATGTTGTAATACGCTTTATTTGTTGGTAATTTAGAACATTTAGAAAAAGATTTTGGATGAAATGAAAGGAAAAGAGATATCAAAAGACTGAAAGTCAAACGTTTGTATTATTTAAGGTTTGTATTTTTTTGCAAGATAAATTCAGTAACAATTACGTTGTGTATATTCCCAGGAATTGGTTATTACTGAAGTAGAGCAGCGTTTAGCAAAATATGATTATATCTCATTGATTGAACTATCAGATGAACTTGAGAAAACCTTAGACATTGTGACAAGCAATATTTCAAAGTTTATAGAAAAATTTAATAATGAAAATATAGAACAATATAAAACTGACTTGGATAAAAAACAACTGATACTTCAACTAGAAGAAATGGTAAATATTTAATGCTTACCTAATTATTCCTCTAATCTAAAACCTTATTTGTATTAGTGAATAAAAATTGTGTGAAGTTAATAATATTATCTTAGTAATATGTTTGATACGTCTACATGCAGAAAAGAATATATCAAAAAATATCACAAATATCAAAGTTGAGTGCAGCAGAGAGTGTAAGCAGAGGTAATATCGGTAAACCCAAAGAAAATACCATTACGTCTAGGAAAGCCATTAAAAGTTTATTGGCTGAAGTGCATAAGTTGGTCCAACAACTAAAAAAGATAATATATAAGGTTGGTTTTATACACGTATCATTGATGATTGCGTCTTCCTGTGTCATATCTAGATCTAGTGGAGTCACCAACACGTATTTCAGGCGTGGTAACAATTAGCAAATCGTCCATTAGAGGTCTATGTCCAGCTGTAGACCTCAAAAGGCTGATTGATGGATAACGATAATCATTGAAGAACGTAATTTAGGTATATATTATACATTAACCAGCAATGCTACGTTAAAATATTGAGTAATATGAAATTCCAATGAGCTTAGTACGAATAGTAATTTATTTCACTTAATACTTTAGCCTACCGAAGGCTGGCCAGATGTAGTAATATGGCTTTTGAATAATGGATCAAGAGTTGGCTTTTGCAAAGTATCGGCTGCTGATATTATGTATTCTGATACACAAGAATTGATCGGTAAAAAATGTGGAAAAATACAAACTCTTTACTTCAAGGTACAGTTTAATATTTAGTTGACGTCCAATTAATATTTGTAATGATTTGTATCTAGATACCTATAGGTGCGTAACTATGTGCCCGTGGTTTGACTCGTTTGAAAACTAAGAATACATACGCATTACTGAAGTTATGTTAGGTACATCGATTTAACGTTGTGAATAATGTTAGTTACTAATATGTAATAAAAATAAAAGGTATCGATTAATCGTTACATAGTATAACAGAAAGTCACTTTCTATGTCCCTATATCCCTATGTATGCTTAAATCTTTAAAACTACGCAACTGATTTTGATGCGGTTTTTTTTAAAGGTAGAGTGATTGAAGAAGTAGATTTTATATGTAATTTAACGCGTGCAAAGCCGCGGGCAAAAGCTAGTCAATAATAAATTATTCCTTGGCTTAAAATCGTTCATAATTGCATCACTGTGAAGTTGGAATGGCAGATGTCTAATTTACTTTTTCTCAGATTTTTTGCTTGAGTGCCGCAAGGTAGGTATTATATTTATCATAAGAGCAGGAATTGCTTTAGATTGTCAAGAAATAACATATTTTGATGAAATTCTTAAACTATTTGATTTTGATTTTTTATTTTGTAATCCCGGCCAAGTTAAAACTCTCCCAATTTCAAATTCTTATATGGTACAAAATATTTTAAATCAAATCAAACTCCGTACTCTCTTTTACGTCGAGACTTCCAACATTTTTGTGCGAAATCAGAACAAATTTGTTTACATGCGGAATATTCGCTCACCCTAATGGGTACTTAAAATGGCATCTTGAATAAGATATTAAACAGATTCTTAACGTTATTTACAGCGGGGACAAAAGTTTTACAATCCTATTACGGTCTAGAAATGAAAAACACATCTTCAAACGAATATATTTGCACGACAAGCGGAGAAATGAAGGCTAAGAGAAATAAGCATACCGTCTACATAAATGTAAATAAACTCAGGGACTCATTTGTGCTTTTTCCTTATATTCCAGCCTTTGAAATGTTCGAGGCACGTGAGCTCTTTGTCAATGGGTTGTTTTTGTGTCGTCGGAAAAGTGGAACTCCTTGCATGGATGGGTCTGCACGAATACAGTTCCGCCTTTGAACGCACCATGCCCATTGGATACAAACTCAAAATAAAAGACCTCAACATGTGTGTCAAGTGTGGTGGAATTGTAAGGCATACAGTTTTTTTAAATAATTAAGTAGAAAATGAGCATTCACCTGATGGCAAGTGGCCACGACTCACGGACATGTGAACAACCCCAGATAAGATTAGAATCCTATTTGAACTCGACCATAGATGCGTACATCTACCAACTAAAGCCTCAGATAAGTATGTATGTCGTAATGCTTTTGAAATCGAACCACAATGAGTTGTACTACATCCAAACCTAAATTGCAGCTTAGAAATAGAGATATAAAATGTTTCATGAATAGAGAAGTCTCTCATGAACAAGATTTCTTGTTCTACAGCAGTGAATGCTATAAATGTGTAATGTATATTATTTGAGCGTAATTTTCTACACTTTATTTCTACACTCGTATAATTTTCGGATCCTCTACAATAGGAAATACGGACTAATGACAATACTGATTTGTTTGATGCAAATATAATGAACTCGCTTTAACTCGGAGTTTTGCCCGGTGTGCTGCAAATTTTTAATATTTTCGAAATAAAGTATCATAGGTATTATTATATATTTTTAGTCCATGTTTTAAAAATAGTATAAACTTAATAATCGATTTCAAGTACTGAACTTGAATCATAGGTATTATTATATATTTTTAGTCCATGTTTTAAAAATAGTATAAACTTAATAATCGATTTCAAGTACTAAACTGCAGCAGCGGAATAAGTTTACAGCAATTATGTTTATGGATAATTTATATCATACATCATTGCATCCATGGATAAGCGTAATTTAATGTAACTGCAATTGTAATTCTAGAAAGTGATCGCATTTTTATTGCTAGTCTAAAGGCAAATAATAAAATCCCCTTGACATATTAATTAAATTATTTGCTTTAACGTTACCGATCTTCGAAGCAAAAAATAATTCGAGTCATTTTGTAGCAGATACGAAAACAATATAGCAGTTATCATAATCCTAGTAATGTATTATTGTTGTAAATATCTATAGGTATGCACAACATTATAATTTCATTAGTAGGTAACAAAATAATGGGATTTTACATATCAATAATAAAATTATATTAATACAACTGATTTGGTGAAAAGTTGATGTATGCACCTCTTACATATACCATACTTACGTAAGTACCTATACGTTATATACGCTCCAAACGTACAAATAAATAATACATTGTAATACTAACATTTTTATTGTACACTAAACGATATAGATAACAAAAATAAAAGTTATTTAAGGTACAGTAGGCGATATTATCATTAAAACAGCCTTCAGTTCCAGACAACCTTATTCGAGGGCACGAAACATTCGTTTGACGCTGCAAGTGTCAACATTTAGCGAATTTCAGCAAATTTCGTTAAAATTTCAATGAAGGTTCGTGAGTTCAACGAATAGTCTTTTAAAGATTGTTTCGATAATTTTCCGCATATTTTATGAAATCTTTAGGCGGACACTTATCACTGGGATACATTGTTTAAGTACTTTTATCAGCAGTTCATGTAGTTACTTGTATAAATTTTAAATATATAAAGTATAGAAGCAAGAAACATATACAGGGTGAATTTTTCAAGTGTGCGTGGATGGGGAAATCTGAAACTATAACGTGCGCCCTTCGTAATATGGAAGAATTAGATCAAAGGCTTAGTCCGAGAGTGTATGCAAAAAATACACTTTCTTAAAAAATGGCCTGCTTTTTCGTTCATTATGCATAGTTAGTTTTCAGACTTTGATACTTTGAAGACTTTGATAAGCAACACTATTAGATGACACAATAATACAGGATATGATCGTTTTAGTTTTTATCAAAATCGGCCTCGTCAACCCTTTTAACATTTTTCGATAATCCTTATAGTTTCAGATTCAAAATACGATTGGATAAAACTCACTAGTATTTATTTGGAAAAAAATAAAGAACTTCTTACATACAAAAATATATTTTAATTAAAGACATTTACATAATTGTCGATAAATACGTAAAATGTAGCGACAAATTACAAGTTGACAACATTACTTCTGTATGTGGTATGAGTGATTATTTGTACAGCACAAACAAACTTTGATACGTTTATTTGCTCGTTTCGTAATACGTTAGTAGGTACAAACGAATATATTATGTATATAGTAGTGATTCTTCACACATTGGCAGTCTGTTTACTTGCTTAATTAATATTTCTACGTGAAAATATCGTTTTTCCCTACTGTAACTCGCGTTCAGTTTTGTTACATATTATTACATCACAGTTGTATCTTTAAAGCAGTAATTGTGGTTATTTTAGAATCTGTATTAAGTGTTCAAGTATTAAAATTACTTTCTACGTAATTGATGTTGTATTCGAGTTAATAGGCTCACTTCGGTTAGTCCCTGTAGTTCCGGCACCAGAATAGGGCTACGGTATCCCCTGCCTATCGTACGAGGCGACTTAAAGAGGGCTACAGGGTTGTGGGCGGCTAGAGTGGAAGCTCTAACCGTCCATCCAGCAGCCCCGGGAAGGACTGCGGGAGCAGCGCTCGCCCGAGCTGAGCTCGGCGGGGCATCTCGGTCAGTGGACTCCGGATGGCGTTTCTTGCTGTGAACGCAGAGTCCTCTTCGCAGTGCCAAGATCGGCTACCGGGGGGGTTTTAGTGCAGTAAAATCCCACATAACCCGGCATCGCTCCCGAAGGGTCGGGTACCTTTTGAAGTTTTCTCCCGCGTAAACAAAAAAGACCCACTTCGGTTGTGAGTACCTATTACAGTATTGAAGAACATTTTTATTTTAAATTTAACCATCCCTCATTGATAAATGTTGAAATATAGTGTTTTAGGTGCCCGATTAACTTTAATGTCATTTATACTAAGAATTTCATTAAAATACATACTACACTATGTTTTCCGTACAACCCTTCCTAACCTCATATGGCATCATTTAAATTGGCTAAGCTGTAACTTAAAACTAAACAGAGTAAAACATTCGCTATAAAATTTAAAATCGCAAAAAGCAGATCGCAATTATACATTCAGGTTGGATAACTTTGAATATCCGGGTAACTTTGAATAACACTTGTTTTATAATTTTATCATGTTTTTTTTTCAATACTTGTAAACCAATATACGCTACCAAATCGCAATTTTCCCAGTCTTTAATTCTCAAAACTTTGTAATACATTTAATAATAATCTTCGGTATAAAAGAACATTCATTATTTAGCTTAACATATACAGTTCAAAGTTACCCGACTTGACTGTAATGTGAAAAAATATTTGCAACAGATAATAACAACTTATATTAAATGTGTACATATAAACAGAGTCGACAATGAAAATATTAAGATAACATTGCCATTAGTGACATAGATACAATGATATAATCCTTTAAGACTACTTTAATTACAGGTACAATAAACCTGAAACATAATATCGTGTTTTTCACATACTCGTTTTACTTGAACCATCTTTTTTATGACTTGATTCAATATTATTTGAAATTCTTCTTAAGAAAATATTACTTTCCTTCAATTCATTTCAAAAGACAAATTGACTTGACCTTTATCATTATTTACTGTCCTCTTCTGTATACATGGGATTTCGAACATTTTTTGATTTGTAAACAAAACTTCAGCTTCTTCAAAAGTTTGAGGCATATCTTTTCCAGCTGTTTCTGGTAATATCATGGCAGTTACAGCTGCTAAAACGGCAATTATCCCAACTATAAGTAAAGGAAGCCAAGTTACATATATTTCAAGATAAACTATGTAAGGTGATAGTATGCTTGCTATGTATCCACAAATATGAATAACACTTAGGCTAGACCCTCTTACTTGAGTGGGTAACATCTCTGCACCCCATTGTAGGGCAATATTTACACACATATTAACTAAAAACCTTGCTGCTACCGCACAAATTACTGATGGTAATCCACCACTTAAGAAGGCGGTTATTATGCTAAAAATTCCACACAGTACAAGACAAAATATCGACAACCATTTTCTTCCAGCCAAGTCTAAGATAAACGAAACTAACATTAGGGATGGAAATTCAGTTAGCGACACTAATGTAAATGATACAAAGAAGTCAAACTGTAAGGCTCCTAAACTTCTGATTAAGGCATCAAAAATTATCATACAAGCCATGTATTCTATGCAAAGACAAAGAAACATTTTTCTTAATAACGGTCTCTTTGCTAAATCTAAAAGGCTTCTGTTTTTTATTAATTGTTCTTGCTTGCCAGCTGACTCTTTAAATTGTTCTATTAATTGTGATGGGACTTCTTTTTTGTTTACACGGCCCATTTTAATAACTCTATTTACTGCCTCGTCAACTCGACCTTTAACTAAGAGCCACCTTGGACTTTCAGGAACAATAAGGGGAGCTAATAATACTAAAGCCATCGGAAGACTGGTGGCCAAGCTAAGAATCTTCCAATGGCCACATGCAATTGCTATCCAAGGCAATGCCATTGCACTGAGCGAATAAAATATTCCAAAAGGTAAATTGGCCATGTGGGTCCTATATTTTGGGGCAACAGATTCTAAAACGAGAAGATAAATCATCATCATGCAGGAATCATAAGCGACACCCATTAGAAATCGGCACAGACAAAATTGTATAAAATTCTTGGCAAAAATACTAATAATTCCCGCTACGCACCCTATCATGTTGCTTACAACAGCAGCTGCTATTCTTCCGAAGCGATCAGATACCCATCCTAGAATAAAACCTCCCGCTACGGATCCAACGAAGTTAAAAGCTTGAGCTGTAGCTTGATAACTGTCTTTGTCACACACCCAACCCATTTCACTCGTTATGGTTGGATAGGGGATTTCCGTTTTGTTAAACTCCCAACCACTTTGACACGACTGCACATTCCAAGATTGATTTGGCTTTATACCAGAATTTAAAACGTCTGTCCAATTTGCCACATACATGGAACATTGGGAATAACCAAATCGCGCATTTTCATCAAGCGGGATCGCTAACGTTCTTCTCTCAAGTTCGGTTAGATTTTCTAGTTCTGGAACCCAACACCAATGGTTTGGAGATGGTTCAGTTAGGAATATTTGTCCGAAATAAGCAAACACTCCGTAAAAGTAAAATGGACACGTCAAGCAGATCAAAAATATTTGATACAGTCCAAATTCACCAGCTGCGGATAATAATCGGTCATAATCAACATTCTCCTTAGAACAAGTTTTCTTTATCTCCATATCGCCATGTTTGTTTTCTTCTTGAATATCACAAGGGTGATCCATGTTATGATTTTCTGCTTTTTTTTCTCAGTTTAATGATTTTGTCTGTCTTATATTAGTATTAGGTATTTAAACAAATTAACTAACGCGACACAGCTGGCACACTCGTACATACTTCACACTTCGACTGAATGACAAGCGATAATATAACTGTTTATATAGTACAACTCGTAATACAGTTATAGAGATAAGGTTTTTAAATTATATTATTCAAGTAGTATTAGTGAGGTTACCTCTTTATTTACTTTATTTCGTTCTGTTGCTTAATACTATAATTGTAACTATGGTTCCTACATTATCTAAGTATATGAACAATCACATACAAAATATGAAGAAATAAAAATAAAATTACGGTACGTCATCAATAACCTATTATTGTCCCACTACTGGGCACGGGTCTACTCTCAGTGAGAGGGATTTTAGGCCTTAGTCCACTGTGCTGGCCAAGTGCGCATTGGTAGACTTCACACATCTTTGAGAATTTTCTTTTTAAGAACTCTCAGATGTGCAGGTTTCCTCACGATGTTTTC
>DWPV01005404.1:0-12491 GCA_018251915.1 Urbanus proteus proteus
CCACTTTCACGTATGTGGTTCGCGTGGATAGATAGATTCGATATAATTTTGGGTGCTTTCGGCGCCCCCTGGATGCCGGCGCCCGGCGCGACCGCTCCTCTCGCTCCGCCCTAGAACCGCCCCAGCTAAAGTGGCAATGGGCCGCCCATTGCCACTTTAGCTTGCTGGTCTTTTATGACATGTCGGTGATTGTCGCTGTTATAACTTGAATACATCCCCCAATGCACTAGTAAACAGTTTGATGTTATAATGTCATCCTGTATTACGCCTCTATGTAATTCATTGAGACTTTTCTGGATGTCCTGGATTTAAATGGACATAGTAGCTTTATTGTACATGAATCTCAACACCTTGATGTACCGCCAGTCCATCTGACATTGCTGCAAGGATGCCAGAACAGCCCGGGTTTTGACAGTCTTATAGTCTACAAACGCCAAGCTCAGGGGCTGATTATATTCTTCTGTCTTCTGAAGAATTTGCCGCACTATGTGGATGAAGTCTATGGTACCAAAGTCTTTTCCAAACCCCTGTTTTGGCTAATGAAATTCCTCGCGAGTGGATATGTAATGACCTAATGACCATTGAAAACATCTCTTATAAAACGGGCAATAGATTACCCGTTTTTTGAGATCTACAATTGAGCGTCGAAAGCCTATGCGTATCGATTTTCTAATAACCCTTGAAGAAGATGGATCTCAGCTGGTGGTGCAGGTGTTTTTTGCGTCATTCCTTTATAAGTTGTAGAGTCTCATCAGTGAGCTTAGATTTTTTGCCCGTAGGAATCTTCTGACACAACCATTTACCCTCAAAGATTTTGCAGCTATAGTTACAGTTATAGCTACAGTTACAGTTATAGTTATAGCTACAGCACTAGCCCAGTTTTGGTTTGACTAGGTGGTGGTTGGAGCGCAGACTTGACCATACGACTTCGCTCAAGCTTAACATCAATATTTAGAGAGCCTCGCACAAGTCGGTGATCACTTCTGGTAAAAAATATGTTGATCACTGAGACGTCTCTAAATATGTGCTTATAGCCCGTTATGGTGGTGGTTTTTAAACCTACCATCAGTACTTCGCCAAGTCCATTTCCTTTGTGGCTTTTTCTTGAAGAAATAATTTATCAAGAAAAGGTATTTTAAAAGCTTGTATCGCGCAAAAAGTCACCCAATTCAGTTAATTAATTGATTCAACCTTCCCATAACTTACATATTTGCGCTAGAAGCTTTTAAAATTATTTTTTGTAACATCCTAATCCTATATAATTATTATAAATGGGAATGTCCGTTTATTTGTTTGTTTGTTTGTAACGCTTTCACGCCTTAACTTCTCAAGCGATTCTTATGAAACTTTGCACACACATATTAAGGGGTCCAGAAAAAAACATAGAGTACCTTTCATCCCGAAAAAACGTACTACTCCCGAGGGATAAAAAAAGTAAGTTTTGTACCTACAACTAACTTTGATACGGCCTCCTTGTGCGAATGTTAGTGCGTTGCCTAACATTAGCGCGAGCTAAGCTGCGGGAAAAAACTAGTAAGATTATAAATTAGGGGGTTGTTATGTTTGCCCTTGAATAAAATTATTATTTTCATTTTAGTGCAAAAAAGATCTCTTCTACGTAGGTATATAAATTTATTTTACAAAAGATATTATTGACTAGACATTTGAAAGTGGAAAGGAAAGTGACAAATAGAGACCACGACCCTCAGCATCGAGAATCACTGCAAGGAAGAAGGAGGATCATTATCTAGAATTCGATTTTTGTTTTGTTTATATCTTTTACTTAGTTAATTTTCATCAAACTAGAATATTAAAAAAATCCTCTTTGTTCAGTGAATGAATGTATTCAAGGCAAAACATTCGCATGTTTTCTTGCGAATGCGGATGCGAACGTCAAAAAATTAGGCGTTATAATACTAGTTAAGATGCGTGCTGAAAAGGGGCGGCTCGTGTCCTCGGGCCTAGGGCGGCCAAGGCCGCAAATCCGCCACTGCACACACACACAGGTTGCAACAGGTTGTAATTGTATAAATAAAACTCCAATATATTTAGGTACTGGCTGTAATATACTATGACAACAGAATTTTCAAATAGTCTTTATAACAACTTATTTTATTAAAACACTGTTATGGAATTATGAAGGTAAAGCACCAACTGTGACAATAAACCGTCCCTAAATATCTATATTATAATCAAACAGTATAAAAATGAGAAATTTGTGTAATTTTATCTTACCACAAAGGTACAATCATTTGTGATAAAATATGGATGGTTCATAAATGCCAGGGTTACCCTATCAAATAAAATATATTATATGTATATTGAGTACTTTTTTAAGTGGAGCTTATAATATAATATTACTTTAATATATTATCACTTTACTTAAACTACCTCAGACTTAATATCTGGTGATTTACTTGAGGATGATTGTAGAGGGTCAACTTGAGACATTGGTGATACTGGTGCTTCCATGGATAAATTCGAATGTCCAGGTGTTTCTTGACTAGTGTGGATGGGGGAATGTGCTGGAGATATATATGAATCACTTGCTGAGTTCCCATTTTCCTTGATTATCACTTGTAAATGTGGAGATGAGGGTGAACGACGCAAACAACGATTGATTAACAATCCATCAAGTTCATACATAATATCTTGTCTTTCTGTTTCTGAAAACTGGCGAAGTTTTTTGGCGAGAAGTCTTCCATATAATGCACATTCATCTTGCTTTTTTTCCTCACAGTGTTTTTGCTTATCTTTAAATATACGATTCAATATATGAAATGCTGATGACACTTCCCTACTAGATTCTTTAACTTCCTGTGAATAATTTGAGCGCCGCTGTAGCATTTTTAGTTTCTGATTCCTTATTTCATCTAGAGGTTTTTGTTCAGATGAATCTTCAGCTTCAGCCACCTCTTTCTTGGTTTTGGATTTCTGGAAAGAGTTAAAATACAAGTTAAATTGAACTTTAAGTTCATAGTTATACATATAACGGAGACTGTATAATATGTATAATAATAATTATAAACTAACTAAAGGTAGTAGAACTCTATGTAGTTCCACTCTGGCGGCACCACTGTCGCACCTATTTCTGTCTGATAACAGCAGTGTTCAGCACTGCTGTGTTCTGGTCTGAAGGGTGTGGTAAGGAAGACATACTTGTCCGAGGCGTTCCAACGCAGTCCTCAGGCGCAGTAATGCATCTGTGGTCAACCTCAGGTAGGACTTTGATCTTATGTGAGGTTGATAAGAGATGAGATGACCTCTGACCTGAGTGGACTCTTACCATCAGGTGGACTGCATGCTCATTTACATCTACATCGATCATATAAAAAAAAAATTGCATAATGTTACTGCAACTCTATAACTTACTTTGACTTTTATTTTTTTTCCACTTTTATTTTCATAAACACCCTTTAGAAATCCTTCTAAGGCATCGTAAAAAGCCCACATTGGAGTGTAAATGTGTTTACTACCTATTTTATATCGTCTTAATGTTTGTTGTTTTTTATTATAATGAAAACGGAATGTTGTCATCAAAGTCTTCTTTTTCCTTTTTAAAACTGAAACTGGAATGTCCAGTTTATCTGCTATATGATTCCATGCTTCATCAACCTGAAAGATGTGTATTATAACTCATCATCTATACAAATTTAATAAATAAAATTTAAGTGTCTGTTTGTGATTTCAAAATAGCATTTTTTTACTCAATGCATATGAAAATATACATAATACGTATAACAAAAATGCAATTAAAAAAAATTTTTTGTCTGTCTGTCTGTTTGGCTAAGGAGTTTGACTGGACTTTCACTGAAAGCTGAAATTCTAAGGCATATCATATACTACTTTAGTTTTAAAAAAATGTATTAATGCATGCTACATCTGCATGCGCGCGCCTTTGGGGACCGCTGATATCACTTATGGTTAAATATGTATGCCTTTTTACTTCTTTAACGCGGGTGAAACCACAGGGATCAGCTAGTATTATCTATATAGCTATAAGATATTTCTATTAACTCTCTTTGATTGTTTTAATAAGCAATTTTGATTAAATTTTTACTCTATCATCCCACAAATTTATGTGATTTATTAAGTTATCAAATAATCAGCTTAGATGACCTTTGCAAATCTGGTTCAGAGGACCGAAAACTGAGACAATAAAATTCACATTGGCATTACCAAAACATGTTTCATGATGTATGAACAGATTATACATAATATATTGGTATTTATTAGACTGTCTGTTAGAATGTCTGTTTATTTATTTTGTGACCTAGACATTCAGTTTTCTGGTTTCTTGTATTGACAAATGTATATTAAAAATTAGTGTACAATAAACACATAGTGTAATGAAACAGACGATATCCTTACCAGGTTCCTGTCAGTATGCTTTTTATTCCTTGGGTTCCAAATAATTGGTTTACTTTGGTATAATTCTATAAACTTAAAGGTGTCTTCGTTCGTCCACGCCATATTCGGTTGACAATGCATTGTGCAGACGTGAATAAGGGAATTGCTAAACTGTACAAGCCGAAGCGATTAATAATTTGTGTTTTGATTCCTTTAGTCCTTTAACAAGGACAACATCACTATTTAAGATGATTATCCTTTCGCCACACAATATGGCGCACTAATACACACCGGTAATCAACAATACCGCACGCTAAAACACACACTTGTGTATAATTGTTTAATTATCACGACAATTTTACTTGTAAAAAAGAGGTTCATGAATTTATTACTATTTTGTTGGTGTTGAGATTTCGCAAATCAACAAAACAACCAACATCCCCTGTTTGACATTTACATTTGTAGGGATGTGCCGATTGTTAAAAAAAAACAAGATTTTATTTTAATCGATTATTTCGCCAAGAAGTTTGATTATTTACGGCCATACATCAGTATGGCCGTAAATAATCAAACGTATTAAGAAATAATATCGTCGTTGGGGTAAATATCATATTTACCCCAACGACGATATTGATTCTTAATAATTTTAAAATCGATTTTTACTCACTAATGTCATTGGACGATTTAAAAAAATAATACATACAGACGAATATTAGTCTGGTTAAAATGAATCGAGTGTAGTAGCGTGACATTTTTGAGGAGATTGTTTTCGTCCTTCTAGATCTATGATTTATTATAAGGGCTGCATTAAATTTATAGCCAAAAAATTCGAATATCGATTATAAACATTACTGACTTGTGACACAAATTTTTTTCTGAATTGTTAAATATCGTATCGATATTCATGAAACATTGCTGCTGTCAAAAATGTCAAACGTTGATAAAAAAAATGTCAATGTCACTAGTCACTACAGGCAAAGTAAATAAAATAGTATTCTCAAAAAATATTCAAAATTATTAATCTAAAGACATCAAAATTGTATATTGTATAATAAAAGAAACTTTATCGTCGCTGTTATTGTTACACCGATGGTATTAGTCCGTATACGTGAGTAACAATGATAGAACTGTCTGCAAAGTTAACCACAGGCACTGTTTATTTGGCTGGAGAAGCCCTAGAATGCTGCATAACGTTCTGCCATACCACCCAACCTGAACATAGGAACTCTCAAAGCCACAGGTAATACTTGTTCAAGTAAATTCTTAAATAGTCACAATAAATATAGTAAGTTATTTATTTAAGTTGTAAAACTATAAGGTTTTAGCTGATAGAAGTGGCAAATGAGCATGAAGTTCAACTTATGGTAAGTAACAACTGCCGTCCATAACAAAGGACATGAAATTTAAAGGTGGTAGAACCGTATGTAGGTCGACTCCGGCGGCATCACCGCCACACCTATTTCTGCCTTATAACAGCAGTGTTCAGCACTGCTGTGTTGTGGTTTGATGGGTGTGGTTAGGGAGACAAACTTATTCGAGGCGTTCCAACTCAGTCCTCAGGAGTAGCAACGCAACTGTGGTCAACTTTGGGGTTGTTGTGGTCTTATCTGGGGTTGGTTACAGGTGTCCATAGGCGGCAGTGGCCACTATGGCCAGTGGCCACCATCAGGTGGACTGCATGCTCGCTTGCTACTTCGGTTATATAAAACATAAAACAATACCTTTGATTGATGAACTCTAGATAAGATTATAATCTGACCAGTTTGATCACACATGTGTTGATGCCCTTGAGGACGAAACAGAATTACATTTAATTAGCATGTCGCACAGCCCAGAATACAGCAGCCATTACTGTGCAGACGTAGTGATGGTGCCAACACAGTAGTGCTGTAAAAAGGAGTGCTGCGAGTCAAGTCATTTAAGTACCAACTTGAACACTTACAATACTACACCATAGTCAAACTTCAAAGGATTCTATAACCTATTTTAATGTAAATTCCGTTCTAGGCATGATTAAGTTGACAAGTCGAAAATGGTCATTTTTCAGAGAAGCCTTTTAAAGTATGCATTTTATCTGTAAATCGTTGTTTATGTTTTTACCTTTTTATTGCAATATTATCTAAGAATTTGCAGATAACATATATTTTATAGCATATATTTTAATAAATTTACTGTATTTGAACAGACCTAATGTAGAATAAAAACAAAATGCAAGTTAACTTATCAATCACTACTCGCCGAAGGATGTGGTTCCATCCGCACCAATTGGACTGGTGGCGGTCCTCCACAGTTCGGTTTGCACGGTCTTTCTTGCCAAGGATGTGTAAGATGTGGAATGAATTTCCTCCTGAGGTATTCCCGGAGCGCTATGAAATGGGGTTCTTCAAAAAAGCTGCAAAAAGAGCTCTCCTTAAAGGCCGGCGATGCATTGGAGACTCCTCTGGTGTTGCAAATGTCCATAGGCGGCGGTGACTACTTTCCATCAGGTAGCCCGTCCGCCTCATCGTCAGGTTAAAACTAAAAAAAAAACTTATCAATGTATTCACACACATACATATAACTTTACACTCTCTTTTCAGTGACATATTAGAAAACTTGGCATGGGCATCAGCACAGATACACTGTTTCTATTCAACTTCAGGGAACACTGCTGATAAGACTCCTACAGTGGAAAAAACTACATCACTAGAAGTAACCTCGTGTGATATTGGACATGTGGTATTTCACACAAAGCCTAAAATATTGTTTTGTGACCTGACTATCCCACTTGGGGAGACAAAAACATGTAAGTACTACTTTAAGATATATTTATTTTATATAAGTTATTGCCCGTGGCTTTGCATGCTTAAAGTTACATATTAACCTTCCTCTTAAATCACTCTAAAGATTATTAAAAAAACCACATCAAAATCCATTGCCTAAAATTTAAAGATCTAAGCATACATGGACAGATAGCGGAAAGTGACTTTGTTTTACACTATGTAGTGATATTTACAAAAAATATCATACTAATAAGTATGTGATGTGTATTTCTCAGGCATGTATGTACGGTCTGGTACCTTATTTCCTGGCCCATTAGTATATCAGAAGTTAAAATACCTTGAAAATTTTTATTTTATTTTCAAGAATTACCTAACTTGCAATTTTTAAAAGAGATTTTTTTACAAGTCAGTGTTAAGTATTGCTTTTTTTTCCCTTTCTTACGATTAGTTTATATTCCTTTAATTGTTATATTAATTATCTTTTTATTTTATGCTACAACAGTTTGGTACAGAGAATCATTGCCAATAGAAGCACCACCATCATACAGGGGTACTTCTGTGAAATATTCCTACAAAATCACAATAGCCACCCAGAAAGTAGGATCCCACATCAAGATGGTCAGAATACCCTTCAGAGTGTTACCAATCAGTCCCATCATAAACATGCAAGACCTTGCTGCTCTGTGTGGGAATGAAACCACAGAAGAACTGCAACCAACTAACCCCTTTTCAGAGGAACGGAAAGTTGAAACCCCCTTAACAATGGCTTTACAAGTTTTACAGGTATTACATGGTTTATTCTTAGCATATATTTTAGTTGAAGGAATAAAATTAAGGAATGACATTGTTTAATATCATGGACAAAATGTAAGAAAAATTCAAATATTGATTGCCTTATCTCATTTATTATTTACAAAATGAAACAATTTCAATTTCAGAATCTCACTGCAAGAAGAAGTCCTAATTCTTATATGATAACCAACACCAGAGGAAAAGTTGGTCGGTTTTGTCTGTTTAAATCTGCGTATAAGTTAGGAGAGGACATTGTCGGTACTTTTGATTTCTCTGTCGGTACAGTTACATGTATGCAGGTATGTTTGGACTATAAGGACTTACAGATTAAAATTATTCTGGATTGAGAGTATGTCTATAGCATATTTAAACTATAACAGACTAAAAATGGTTTTACATTGCTTCTTTTCAACGATATTATACTAAGGCTTAGGTAATAGAAAAATTTGTATTCTGAATATAGATATAGATAATATAATATTTATCTTAAATCTAAATAATGATTCATATTTAAGGTATCAGTATCACTACAACCGGAAGAAACGTTCAAAACAAAATCACCAACAAAGAGCAGTAATAAAGACACAAGTAGCAGATCAATGACGGTAGCCAGATACCATGAGGTGACACTGGGATTAACACATTCACAGTTAATACTGCCAATTCCACTACACATAACACCCGCTTTTGAAGTGGATGAAGGTATGTAGCTTATATATAACCTATATGAAGGGCTGACATACATAAAAGTGTTATGATGTTCTGTCACTACGCAATATGATGCCGAGTGTTGAATGTTGGGACAATTTTCAAGTAGTTTCAAGATAAATGTCAACAAATGTTTACGTTAACAGGGGAGATAGTCGATTTAGGCATTTTTGCACCTTTTAAAGTTATAAAAAAATCATTATCATTATTTACAGTGTCATTAAATTGGCGTCTTCACTTTGAATTTGTGACCACAAATGAGAAGTTGCTGCCCACTCAAGATGATAAAGACTGGAATGCTCCTCTAAATGTACCCATTGAAACTATGGTCTGGAATCTCCCTGTTAAGATTTATTCAACATTACCCAAGCAGATCACCCAATATCCTGTTGGAAATGATGCCTACACTCTGCACATAAAATAAACGAAATCATTTTTCAAAGCATAAATGTAACAAATACCTATACATGACACGAAATACTAAGTAATTGTGTAAGTATTAATCTATTTATACAGTTTTCTATTACATGTGAGATATCTAAAAATATCTAATCAAGATTTAAACCATAGATGCGCCCTATGCTTTCCAAAACTATTTGCGTTTTGTATATGTGTGCGTGACGTAAGCAGTTTACACAAGAAAAAAATCGCATAGTGATAGTGATAGTTATCTAGCTCTTGCATTACGTATCAGTAATTTTAATAGTTCATTCTCTGTCACACGGACGCGTGCCATTTTAAATGAACTCTTTTGGAATAATATTGTGTATTATGAAATTAATTCATAATTCAGTATTCATGCATGAAGTGCATTTCGTTTACATTTTTTTGTAATATTTGATTTATTAGATTTTTTTAAAGGCACAGGAGGGCACATATTTTATAGATTTAACAACTTTAATTGTCAAAATCAAAGAAGTTTAATCAACATGCACCATTCAGTGTTCGTCAGCCAACTGTGATGGGGTTGTGCGAAATTAGCTGTTTAAAAAGCCATCCATTCGAGGGGCGCATCTACGATTTAAATCTCTGTCTTAAACTTTTGAATGTAGGTAATGAAATGGGAACTATTATAATGTAATTATGAATACAGAGATAGCATTAAATATAATGACTAGGGATTCTACATAAATTTTGTAAATAGAATGTAAGTGTAATAAAATAATTTATTTAGTGAGTACATATTTTATTCATCAACTGATTCCTTATCCCAGTCCTTCATCTTTGCCCCCATCATGAAGTCGTCCCTAAAACAAAAAGTAGTTTAATTAGTAGTTTAGAGTAGATGTAAGTGTTTCTGGCTAATAATAACAAGTAGATGTTACTACCTCAAAGCATTCCATTTTGGCTTCTCTTCCGCCTTCACTTCATCTTTCAGTGATTTAGATTCTTTATCAACAATAACTGACTTTGTGTTCCCCATGAGCGAATCTAAGAACATTCTTTTGTCAAACTTCTTAAGGACTTTCTCCTTTTTACCTTCAGTTACACTATTATCCATCTCTTTGTCTAGACTTTTCTGTTGGTTTCTCACTGCGTTAAATAGTTGTACTACACCCTTTGTGGCTACTTTTGACAATAATCTCTCTCTGTCCTTTTCCAAAATATTTGGCTTCACTCTTATTGAAGGCTTGTCTATTTTCTGTAACAATATGAATATTTTAACAGAAGTGATGTGTCATAATTTATTAGAGTTTATATCAAATTTGAAAAAAGAAATAAGAATATAAAGCTACCCTTACCCTTTTCTTGACAGGTGGTTCTGTTGGAACTTCATCTATCTTAACCTTTGGTTTCTCTTCTTTTACCTCTTCACCAATCACCTCAAAAGTTGGTTTCTCATCTTTCTCTTTTTTTATTTCTGAGAATTTCTTGGCTCTCGAAAGCACCAATGTCTTTTTGTTCTTTGGTTTGCTGGATCCAAGAATTTTGGCGACAGAGTCCGCCCAACCCTCGTTACCCACCAGGTCATCACCAGAGTCACTTGCATTATCATCACTACTTTCATCATTTCTATTATCATCACTACCTTCATCATTTGCATCGTCATCACTACCTTCATCATTTGCATCATCATCACTACCTGCATCACTTGCATTTTCATCACCGCCTTCATCGCTTGCATTATCAATGCTACCTTCACCACTTGCATCTGATTCACTGTTGTGTTCAGATTCAGCGCCATCATCTACATCAGACGATTCTGATTCTGAAACTATAATATAACTTTTTTAAATCTGTTATGAAATCAAAATTTAGAATTTGGACATATATGATACATTGTAAAATTGATTCTGTCATTACGTGGGTGCCATGGACAACACACAAGACAAGGACATACACCCAGACCAAGAACGGAAATTTAAACTCATTGAATCGAGAACCCAGGACCCTTGGATTAGCAGTCCGGCTTGTTAACCATTGCACCATCCGTGTTATCAATAGATAGTAGCAATACAGTAAATATAAAGTACAATATTATACTAAACTGACTAGTCACTTAACTAAATTACTAGACAGAACAGTAGGTAGATAAAACATACGACATTAATTTCTAAAAGAAAAGATACAGATTATAGATTTACACAACACAGATGAACCAAAATATTAATACAGGGGCTTATTGGGTTTGAAGAACACTTGAATGTTAAAGCACTGTTAATATATCATCCCGCATTAATATAATGGTAAAAGTAATCTTGTAAGAAAGTAGACTGCTACACACCATGCACCAAAAAGAAAATAAAATGTCAGAAGCAGTGGCAAGGATTTACAGGCAAAATCTATACAATAATCTATACAAATAAATAAAATTGAAGTTGAAGATTGAAGTGTCTGTTTGTGATTTTAATATAGCATTTTTTTACTCAATGCATATGAAAGTATACACAATACCTATAACGAAAATGCAATTAACAATTTTGTCTGTCTATTTGGCTGAGGTAATCTAAACGGCTGAACTGTTTTTGACAGAGTTTTCACTGGTTTATAGCTGAAGGTCTAAAGCGTAACATAGGCTACTTTAATTTTGGAAAAAAGTACAAGCGCACGCCACGCACATCCGAAACTGCAGGGATCAGCTAGTTAGTAATATAATTCTAATAACTTTGAGTCTTTAGGTTGATTATAGTAGTTGTAGTTGGTGGTTTGTAGTAAAAAAACAGATTATAAATAATGATAATAATCAAAATAGAATTATTGTATTGTAGTACAGTTAGTGTCCAACTGATCGATAAATGTTTTACTTGGGTCTTCAATGAAAATGACCATTGATTGATTCATTTTATTACTTTAAAATTAAATTGTGTGGAACTAAATAATGGTGAGGAAATACATGCACTCAAAAGTATGTGAAATCTACAATTTGCAGTTGGCCATTGTACTGGTTTATACTAAACCTCCCTTAGACCTTAGAGACACTTAGAGGACAACAGCCCTTAAGACCATGGTGGTTCTACGCCAGAGTTTCCCAAACTTTCCATCTAACGCCCACTTTGAATATCAGTTAAATTATAGTACCCCTATTTTTTCAACTTAAAAATCTTGATAAGAAATTACTTTCGCCTGGAATTAATCAATTTTTTTCTTTTTTGTTGAGTCAATCGAAATGAGCATGCAACCCATCTGATGGTATGTGGCCACTGTCGTGAGCTCCCCTCAATTTTTTTTAACCCCTTACCGCCCTCTAGGTTTCCAGCGCCCTCAATGGGGCCTTATCGCCTACTTTGAGAAAGACTCATCTACGCCAAAAATAAAAATTTTAAGCCACTACTAAAACAAAAAGACTAGTGTATTTACAGTGCTTGGTCTATTGTACTACTAAAGAACTGCAACACCAAAGCTTAGGGCAGCTTACGTTTCTTTTTATGATTCTGTCGC
>DWPV01005405.1:0-12490 GCA_018251915.1 Urbanus proteus proteus
TGGTCAGCAGCAGTTACGCAAAACGCAAACAGTTTTTGAATGCGCAGGGCTTATCTACGGTTGTATAGATCTTTGCACGTAGGGTTAATAAATAATCTTTATGCCTTTACTTTTAAAGACGGCTTATGAAGAGCCGCAGTAAGTAGGTAAGTGCAGTAAGTAAAATTCTAAGAGTCAGCATTATAAATTAACTGATTTATCGGAACTGTTAAATCAGAAATCCTTGTGCTTCATAATCGTCTATGTTACCTTACGCTAAAATAAGAATAAAACTTATTCTATGTATAAGGTATTTTTAAATCTATCAATCTTTATCATATAATCGTTCATTCGATTGTCTCACAGATTTTATAACCACAATATGTCCTTGCCCCAACATCTGGCCCACGCCAGAACCATCGTGGAAGGTGACATCGCATTACGAACTAATGGTGGCAATTTGTGTCGTCAGGGAAAGTCGGTGGGCACAACCTCGCAGAAAGGACCCAATTGTTAACATAAATCATGGAGAACATGCACTGGCCAATGTTCCTGCTGAATGGACGATGTATTTACAATTTCAAAACTGCAATTTATGTACCAGTCATGTTGTCTGTATAAATATAGCGATAATTTCACGCAAGGCATTGCTCGGGCTAATTTCCGTGTGGATCACACACCAAACTTGGTGGACTTTGATGTAAATTTTACCAGATACATGTGTGTTTCATATGTTCCAAGATTATCTTGAAAGCATTAAATTGCCTAAGTTGCTGTTTAAGTAAATTTATAGCTTTTTCTCTTAAGATAATGCGAATTAGACATATTTTTGCCATATTCTTTTGTTCCCAAAATTTGTACACCGAGATGATGAAAGTTTATAACTATATTTTTGTACATTAACATACTGAGGAAATAAAAATCTTTGTTGTTAAATAAATAGGTATTTCAGCAAAATCTAAAAATAATATTTTGTTAAATATTTTTCAGCTTACAATTTATTTGATGTAAATGTTATTTGACCAAGGGATTATAAAGGAAAGTGGTAAAACAACATACTCGGACCTGTATATCAGCCACTTTGACCTCTGTAATACCATTATTTATCTGAGATAACTACACAAATCCTATAACTGCCTACATTTCAACACAAACAGCTTTTACTTTCTACTGTATTACATTGTAATATTTTAGGGATTAAACTTTCATGAAAGTAGGTAGCACTTGCATTAATACTAACGAAGAAAATTCCACAAAGAGAAAATTCCATATTAACGCCTGGAAACTCATCCAAAACAGTATTCAATTCCAAAATTTACTTGTACAGATAAAATAAATATATTTGCAAATACCTTTTTAGATTTAACATTTATTTTACTTATAATAGGTGATACCTAATAATTAAAGGAGAAAACTACTACTTTTGTAGCAAACAACAGTTAACATGATTTTATGTAGGTATCTATACCTTTTGATTCCTCAAATTGAGGCATAAAAATAGTACCTCTATCCTTTATTATTATTAAATATAGTCCTGCAATCACTAATACCATCTTCGTAATACATATTTAACTGGATAATAAGACATCAAAGACTGTAATAATGTTTGCCGTAATCGTTTCGATAACCGTTGATTCATTAGTTATTCGTAAGGTTTCAATTTGAAGTAATGATCGCTTGATCTGGTATAATTATGTTTATCACACTTTTTGCGACTGTTGCTCGCTAATTTGACGTGTTGACATGCTCAAGTACCCTAATAAAGAGTATCTACTAATAATCTAATATACATACTTAATGCGGGATCAACGACTCCGAGTGGCTTTGGAGGTAGAAGTATTAGATCCGTTGAATGAACTGTAATCGATAGGATTTGCAATAAACACGCGCAAAAAATGATAAACACACTTATTAACTTAAAGCGATTACTTTGATGATATTAACCACCTATTCATGTAACAAAAACAGTTAAAAATTAATCCCAGATTACTTACTACCAAACTTAAATAGATTAAATAAAAAATAGAGACTTAAAAATGGATTATATTCTTAAAAAGGATGCTCTGTTTATTAGTTAGATACATTTTAAGATTTTCAAAACAGTTATAACTTAGCGGCTGTTTAGCACCATATAAACGTGGTAGTACCTACCACGATGGTAGTACAATATGTCTTTTCTCAGAATGAATAGAGTTCAGACAAGAAAAATATCCATAGCCAAGTATATGCGTTTTTGTTATGACATAGGTAAGTACTTAATTCGAATTATTATGGATTATTGAGAATTTTAATACATTCCATTGAATTAGAAAATGTGAGGTGGTTGATTCCAAATTTATGTATATAGCTATAAATAAATAATGATACCAGATTTCCCTTTTTAATCTACCATGGTTATTGTCAAAGGTTATTGTATAGTAACATGAGTGAACGTGACCATATAGAGCTGTAAGATCCATAAAAAATAAACACTTTAATATTAATATTCTCCTCAAATGACTTCAAAGAAGACGAAGTTCCTAACATAACCGCAAATTAAGGAAGTCATTAAATACCTACATTTAAAATTCCTGTATTTAACGATCATAGTAAAATTAAATTTATGTTATGTTAAGTACACGTCTAAGAATTTCTATTATTGTTTAAGACTATTGTATTAACATTATTATCCACAAGTAACTAATGAAGGTATTTCAATTTTGAAGAAAATTGTTACCTTATAAGATGTAACTAATTTTGTTATCATTTTTTACCTCTATTCCAAAGATTGCCTAAAAAATCGTTTCTCTAGTGACTAGACAGCCTGTTGCGTTTTTATTTATTTTTGCGTATTATTTTAAGTGACAAATAAATAAAAAGTGAATGTGTTACATTATTTGAAGCTCTCGTATCAGAATATTAGGATTATTTAAGGAAAAAAGTCTATTTGTGATTATCAATAAAAGGCATTAAACATCTGCAATCAACCAGCTACGTAAAAATTAATCCTTTTCCCAGACTAGATTAATTTTTTACGCAACATCTAACAGGTTTGGTCTAATTATGTTAGACTTAGAAGGAATTGAAATTAAAAATGTCCTCCCATATGCACTGCATAAAAACTAGCTACTTAAACCACTAATCGCATAGAAGAAAAACCGCATGTGCGTGATGAGACTTCATATTTTTCTATTAAGTGATGATCTCTACATGGCACTGTATCATTATTTAATTATTTCGTTTAGTAGCTTCTTGTGTATGAAAGTAAACTAACATGATGTTACCTTTTTTATGATGATAACGGACATTCATAATACAGGATGTTTTTTATCTGAGCTCGTTTAAATCCGGAGTTCTACGGAATTGGAACACGCTCAAGGAAATTGCAGAACAACTTTTGATAAAACTGAAACGGTTTATATTCCAAATAAGCGTATTAATAAACCTGACTTCCTGGCTGATATAGGAGCAAGTTTAATTTAAAACTATTGTCTCCTATTTTACACCTTTGTGGCACAATTTTTTGGAAAACCCCTGTGCAATCAAACTAATGCTTTATCGATGTATTCAGTAATGACAAACATTCATTCTTATATGTCTATTGGCAGATTAGTAACAAACTCATTTCATGTAGATGACCTTTAATTTTCATGAACGTTCTGTGGTTCGTAGCAAATGAAGCAGTCATGGCTGTAATAATTACGTAACGTTCATTAAATCTTGTTAGAACCTGGTTTAAAATCTTCGGGTAGAAAGTTTGCTACTAATCTGTCTGTTGTAGGTTTCACTAGAATAAGGTTAAAACTACGGGCTGACTAGAAGCATCACTGCCATACCTATATTGGTGCTATCAACACCTTTTCCCATGGATAGCGTAAGAGATGAAAATCTTTGAAGGTGGTAGAGTCTTTTTGGTTCGACTCCGGCGGTACCACCGCTGCATGTATTTGTTAAGTGGTGTTAAGCACTGCTGTGTTCTGGTCTGAAGGGTATGGTAAGGGATCTGAATTATGGGTTTAGATTTCTGTTCTGGGTCTGGGTGTTTGTGTACTCGTCTCTGTATGTCTACGGCACCCACGACCCAAGAGGAAATCCTACTGTGGGGCTAAGTGTGTAGAAAGCGTCGTCTTTTAAAAAAAAAGATATTTCTCAACATAATGACAATGTATTAACAGACTCTCTAATCATTTCAACTTTCAACGCTAAATGTTTCTAGTATTCAAAAGTAGTTATGTATTAGGTAATTAACAATATCAAAGCTCGTACACAATGTATGCATGTGACACGCAGACGGAGATTTATGCTGGAATTAACTATAGTTACTCGTCTAACGGAGAGTAAAGGTTAATTCGACTTAATAACAATTTGCAGTGATTGCAGCGCTGTTTGCTTAGCGCGATGAGGTGATAGGTTACCATTTTCTAATCTATTACACCTATAGGTACCTACATAACTAAATTGATTTGAAGTGTTTATGATTAAAATTCAATGTGTTTTTTGAATATATTTGCATATGAAGATCTGTGAATAAAAACTCTTATTTAACTTATATAACCTATCATATTGTACAAGTATTTACCTTACAACGGCAGTCTTAAGCGCTGCTGCATTCTGGCTTTAAAGGTGTGGTAAGGGAGATATACTATCTGAGGCGTTCCAACTCAGCCCCCAGGGGTAGCAACGCATTCGTGGTCAACCTTAGGTAAGACTCTGTTCTTATCGGTGGTTGATTACATATGTCCATGGGCGGCAGTGACCCCTTACTATCAAGTAGACTGTATGCTCGTTTGCTACTAAAATATTATAAAAAAAGGAAAAAATCTTAATCTTTACCATACCTTTGAAACCCCTTTTTAAAATCCACTTTTGAAACCTTAAAATAATATTCTAAATTATTTAGTCTCTACTCTACTATCAACAACAATAACTAACACATCAGTTATTGTCATGACGCTAAGATGATTTAAACAATTTAAATCAGGAATCTTATTTGTAATCTCATAATCTACTCAGCTCTGTTTCAGTTTGATTTATTCTGAGGCGAATTTACTTAGACCTAACTCGTAGTTTATTGATAAACGTTATTAATCTTCATAGACGTTGCCCCACGGCTGTTAATAAATACGCTATGGACACAGGCTCCAGTGATACTGAATCGCCTATTATTTAAATGAGCTATTCAACTGGTCTAGGTAACGCGGGCGCCGTCAAGCCGTTTCGTCTAGTCGTAACTCGGAGATAAACAATTTCTGTAACCGCATATTATCTGTAGGATTCCCTCGAAGATGTTGGACCATTAACCTACCAAGTCATCAGTCCTGTGCGGTTTAGCGGACGTTTTGCTGGAATTACACGCATAGTTTAGAGCGATGGTGGAAAAAAGGTTGCGCGTCTCTGCTTTTTATGCAAACATTGACCATGCGTTAAGATGGCAAGTTACATAGTTGCTTTCTAGTTGGTAATTCTAATTAGCTTATCACTAACTTTGTTATGTTAAACAATTTACATACCTAATTTTACTTAATATTTGAGATTAGCTTATCGATGACTTTGTGTTTATGTTCGGCCTAATTTCGCTATGTGATTTTAAATAGGTACTAAAAACTATTACTTAGTGTTTATAACCGTAAATTATTCACGGAATCGTAATGCTAATTCGTTCATTTTAATGGATGTTTCGCAAATAAACAGAACTGAAGTGTAGCAAATGTTATTTCCGAGTTGATAGACTAACTGATAAGGGCAGTAGGTACCTATTCGATACGGTTTCGGTCGCGATATAAACGACTTGGTTGATTCGGTAAATTGGAGCATTGGCAAATTTAGCAATATATGAATAAGTCAATTATGGCTGATATGTACATCTTTTAACGTTTCATAAATCTTACAATATAATTAGGTATTTCTAAAATGAAGATCCCTATGAGTCTATTCTACCTTTTAGATCTGTCAAGAATCAAAATCTTTTTAAACGACAAAAAAAATACCATTAATTTTAGAAATAATGTACCTACCTAAAATTGTACGTATTTTTGTTTGTAATATTTGGTATTCTTCTAAGTATTTTTTTCTGGATTATACTCTTATATAATAGAATTTCTGTGTCATTAGGAAACATTTTGGATTACCTACTAATTGTTATGTAGCACGCACCTTTTACACAAGATTTAACTATTCTGCACTTATTTTACACATGGAGATTTTCCAAATTAGTATGCAGCTAAGTGCTGAGTCTTAGAATATGCATCGCAAACTTTCAAATGCTTATGTACTTAAAACAAGGTCCGCTTTCAAACGATGTTTAATTCGAGAAATCGTATTATTTTTCACATATTATATCTACATTACACGCGGGTATTCTTTTATTCAGTCCAGCTCATAGGTAAGTGGCCAGTGCCGCCCATGGAGATCTATCAATTAAAATCAGAATTCTACCTGAGATTGACCACAGTTGCATAGCAACTCCTGATCTATAATGACGCGCGTGGCGTAACGGTTAACATACGCGCAATAGGTCCCGGGTTCGATTCCCGGCCAGACAGACATCTAAATGATGAATTTAGATTTCTGTTATGGATATGGGTGTTTGTGTATTCGTGTATGTGTGTGTCCATGGCACCCACGACGCAGGAGAAAATCCTATTATGGGGCTATGAGGGTACAAAGCGTTTTAAGTTTTAAAAGGTTCTTTAATATCTACTAAATGGCAAAATTTTATACCCGACTCAATAGGAATTCGGACCGCCAAACTCCGATCCCTATACAGTAAATACCATCAAGTATTACAAAAAAGGAAATAATAGCCAATACCTTAGTACCTACAATGAATAAAAGGGCTGCCGATTTTTAATATAAGCTATCCGATATAAACACAATGGAAATTTTTGTGATATATCATTGCGTTCTAGTCATGCATACCAACTTTAGTCAGCGTAATGAATTTACAGATAAGGTACGCAGGTGTTTAAAATAATTCTTTATTTGCTATCCAACACAAATAACTTCTACAGAAATATCAGTTCAATTGCAGGCGTATCTGAAATCTTTTCTAGCCAACGATGTGGTTAATTCAAATAAAATTATACGTAAGGTACAGGTGTGTGTACAATATAATACTTAATTGCAAATCAATTTACAAAGCGAATCCATTTCAAAGTAGCGACTGAATTTTCACTCTGGTGTTTGGAATCTGAGGCGAATCATCGATTTACCGTATCAGTAATAGTTAGTTAGCCGCAATTTCCTCAGAAGTGAATAAAATATACCTACCTACGAATCATCTCAGGATCCCTGGCCCAATTATGGGATAAGTAATAACGTAAACGATCAAGAAACAGGAGATGTCAGTAATAATTAAAATAAACTTTTGGTTCATATAAAAAAACCAGCTGCATAATCACCGCATACAAATTACATTTAATTAACCAAGACCTAACAATAAAAATATAATCTCTTATTAAACAATAATAAAAAGCCTTATAAAAAGACATCAGCAAAGCCAGGTGGCTTTTAAATCAACCGGCTAATTAATTCTCGCTTGATCCAGCCTTAATTACGACCCTATAACGACATAGCGAATGCTTGATCGTTGTAACGATTAATATAAAAACTTTGCCACTGAGAAACAGTTTGAGTCGCCGTACTTGATTTTATACGCGCTTGAGAATTGTAGATATTAATATTAAACATGTAAACAAATTAAACATCTAAATAAATATTAAACATCTAAATAAATTGTAAATGTTTTTTTAAGTAACACTTTACTAACACTTAAATTTTAAAATAACAACTTTTTACTCAGTGCATATGAAAGTATACAGGATACCATGACTTTTAACATGCTTAAATTTGCAAGCCGTTTTTTTAATGTTTGTAACTTTTTTTAATATGTTTGTAAATAATGTTTGACTTTAGGAAATGTAGAGTCCTCCACGGTTTGATTATGAAAAAATGTGTTTAACGTTCCTGTATTATAGTTTAAAACATGAAAACGCGGGTATATTTTTAAAAGGCGTACCAAATTATTGCGAAACTGAGAAGTCAGAAAGAAAGTTTCATGGAAATATTTCCCACATTCCTACAAGATTACAAGCTGTAACTGAATAGGTAGTAATAACTTGTAAACGTGTCCTGACCATCACAATAACAGTAGCTAGTGGTCACTCCGTTTGTTTTGTGTTAGCGGCATCAGTTAGCGCTTACTATACAATGCCTACAGTGGTACAGTGCAAAAACGGAAAGTACCGGTTCAAATGATCCGCGCTAAAAATAGATATATTTAGAACTAGCTTTTGCATGCGGCTTCGCACGCCTTAAATTACATATAAACCTTCCTCTTGAAACACTCTATCTATTAAAATAACACATCAAAACCCGTTATTTTAAAGCTAAGGGATATACATACATATACATAGGGACAGACAGCGGAAAGCGACTTTATTTTATGTTATACAAGTCTATCCTACAGAAACAGTACAGTTTTAAAAAGTATCCAGATCATAATCTATCTCTGTACCAAATTTCATCCAGATTCGTTTAGCCGTTCTGAAGTTATAGAGTAACAGACATCCATCCATCCATCCTCACAAACTTTCAGCTTTATAATATTAGTAAGATGTGTAAGTTGGATATCGGAGGATACAAATGGATATTGGTGATGTAAATATACAAATTGAGTTTTGAGTTACTCATGCTTTTTTAGATTTGTTTTGTTTTGAACTGTTATTAAATTATTTCACTAAATTATTTTAAACACAAACACTGCTGAAAATAGACCTCCCCTAATGAGGTTTTTATCAATAGTCACAGTACTAGAGTCTAGTACTATGACTATTGATAGTAACTAGACATACGTGTTGGTAACCCCAGTGGGTGTTAATATAACACAGGAAGACGTTATCCAATTTCCTAGATTTTTCCCTTAGTCGACTCCTACCGCATTCACGGGAAGAGAGGGAGTTTATTATAAAAGACCAACACTACACGACAACCAACATAAGTATTATGATATAAACAGGGAGGTACCAATAATTAAGGTAGCATTTAAATCGAAACAGTTAAAAGATGATTAATAAAAATGGAGTAAAAACAAGGTTACAGATATTTCACCGATACCTTAAATGTCTGTAGACAACTCCCGGTTATTTTTAATCAATTTAAACTGCCCAAATATAATTCCTTAACGTCACCAATAAATTCGACACAAATTTCCGCAACAGTACCGTTGAAGTAGGCAGTAAGTTACAAATGTTATGATTTAAGGCTGGCCATTCGGGCGACAGATTACACTAAACATGCGCTAATGCGGCGTCGTGCGACCTACAATACATCGTAAAGGTCGTTCTCTTCACAGGGTCTCGCTGATTTCAAGGGTAAGCAATGCTTGGCCATGAGACCACTAGCATAGATTTACGAGTGTCGACGCGTGAATGGGAGTTTTTGTAAAAAATTTGAATGTTTCTTTTCTTTGTAATGAAGTAATTGAATATGCTATCCTGATGGTAAGTGGTCACTACCATACCTGGATATCTGATTCTGTTTTCAACCTCAAATAAGATTAGAGTTCAACCGGAGGTTAGCCATAGAATCGTTGTAAACTAAGGATTTAGAACGCTTCGGATAAATACCAACATCACCCTAACCAATTGTTGTGGTGTTTATTAATATTATGACTCTTGCGACTGTAATTATTATAGCAATCTCTAGCAAGACCTATATGAATAAACTGACTTCTTTAAATATAAGAGTACCCATGTTGTTGTACCACATAATAGTAAGTGGTTACGGCCGTCCATTGCTTAATTGATTCTTTGTGTCTCATTGGTAAGTGACACTCCTTCGCTAAGAAAACTAAAAATATAGTAGGCATTACAGTGTACATTACACACTTTTGTCTAATCCAAGATCTTTTAAGACATATTTGTACCACCTGTATTTACATCACCGGAGATTGAACCCGGAACAATTTGCAAAGCACCGGTAATTCCATGCGAAGTTATTTGCATATTTACGATTTGTTTGAGTCATTCCAAATTTATTATGCATAAGCTTAAGGATTCGGCTACTGTCCATTTTATTGTAACGATTTAATATACTTATGGCATTACACGGCGAGATAAGGCCCGCCTGTCAGATTTCCTTCGCAGATACCACTTGGACGACATAACGGAGCATCGGATTAAATCATTACTATCTTAAGGATACGACAAACTCCATAAAACATTCCGAGCTTAACATACTAACCTGCAAAGAATTCGGCGCCGCTTTATGTTTTTATTTTTTATTTTGAATTAAAAGCGCACATTTGGAATCGTCTGTTTATACAATCACTGAATGTGTAGAAAGTTCTTATCTTATGAGATCCTTGTGAAGATTTTACTTTTCCTTTTAAGTAAATTCAAAGCTCAAATTAAGTCTGACAAAATAAACATAAAATGGTCGGTATTTATATGTCCGTGGTTATTAAGAACATTTAAAACATGTGAAGCTGGTATTTATTTTTAATTCAGACTCGAAAACTGTGCTATATTTAGATTGGGAAAGATATTTTTAATGTAAGTAAAATTACAGTTCGCTTTTATAGTTATACGATGCAATATTCTCACGGGTAACATGGCAACAGATTATTTATATTTGAGATAGTGCGAATGAACATTATGCGAATTTAATTAACGAAAGTGAAATTAATATGACGAGATCAAATTCAGGTGAATTATTTGTTCCGCATAACATAATGCTTATGATAACTTTAGTATTAATTGTTTAAATTTATGTTACACTAGGACATTTTTTCCCCAAAACAAAATATACTCAATCAATAGTTAATCTTTTAAGAATAAATATTTTAAGATTGACTTTACGATCCCTATTTTCTTTTATCTTACAGTAACTGTGTCCTCGGTTACTTCTGCGTTTTAAAAATCTTTTTCACAGAAACGGTTGCTTTTCAAGATAAAAGTAACCTATGTATTATACCAAACTATCCTCTATGACTACTTATACTATATTTTATACAAATTCGTTCAGCTGTACCGAAGTTATAGAGTAACAAACATCCATCCTCACAACTTTCGCCTTTATAATATTAGTAAGATAGTAAGATTCCATGATCATAGGCATAACGCAAGACCTTTAAAGGTAAGTGTTGCTGTAATCACACGATATATTCCTTATGACATGATTGGGTCCTTTGGGTGATCCAGAGCGGTTCCTAGAACGATACGCCGCATCCGAATAAGCATTTTATGGTAATACCCTGATACCGTTTCGAGCGAATTATCTATAATTCATTCAGACACGTAGGTATGTTGATTGCGAGCTGATGCATAGCTATGTGTATCTACAAGTAAATAAAATACTGATGTGATTCCGTTTCGAAAAACCCATGTTTTCTAAGATTGTAGGATTATTTGCGCAAAAGTTGCGTAATACTCTTCTTTAATTGTTTTTTGTTTATCTCTATGGGTGTCCAACATAATATGGAAAGGACTATCAGAAAAAATATGACTGTAGATAGGTACTTTTTTCCTATAATAAATGTAATTTGTAATAAATAAAATATTTCGAAGTTATCAAATTGAAAAGATTCTAAAAATTTTTTTAGGGTTTTGAATTCTTAGTCCAGTTATGTGTGGCTTTTTATTGTTTCCATAATTTCACTATACCATTTTATGTGTATGTATCAATTATTTCTGACTGTCTTATATACTCGTATATATAGATAATATATAGTTTAACATAGGTAGCGTATAAGGCGCTAAAAATCAAAAACTTTTCATCATCTTAGAAAAACCGTGCGCTTAGATACTACTGTAAAATAAATAAATTCTTGTGAGATTCTTACAAGAAAACAAAGTGAGCAATCGATTTACCGAGACATCGAGCTGGTGTTGTCGATTTCATTATGTCAGAGCGAGCTGTAATGAGGGAGTGATTCCATCAAACAAGTTGCTTTGTCCAAGAATGCTGGACGTAATCTGGTATTCTCTAATGGCCTAGCATTTACATTAGTGCTGATTAGTCGTGAATGCGCGAGCGCACCTCGGTGTGATAAACACACGCGCACAACTGAGATTAATAGAGACAAATAGAGCGAATTGTAACGAACTTTCTTAATTAAATATTGTATTTATTGTTTGCATTTGTTTTTGTCATTATTAATGTTGTTGTTGTAAATCTGATATAGTGCTTAATACACTTTGTAATGGGTTATACTGAACACAATTTATAACCTATAGCTTCCATTTTATATTTATGCCATATATAATGATTATTAAGCAAGACCATTACGTAAGTTTATTACGTTTGGTTCATCATCTATGTTTATTGTTTAGAGATATTTATTTTCAAAAATCATTCTTAATTCATACACAAGACACGTTGATTAGAATGTAATGAAAGTTATACAATAAGTAAAGGCTATTTAACACAACAAACCATGTATGGTTAAAATAAGTAATTCCGCATTAAATATTAAATTATTATAATAATTTATTGATTAATATTTATTGCGTGTAAAACAATATAATAATAT
>DWPV01005406.1:0-12489 GCA_018251915.1 Urbanus proteus proteus
AACAACAGATTTTTTTGCTATCTGTCGAATAAACCTTATCTGTCTGTTTATCTGACTATTGAAAAATTAGCCCTAATTGTATTATCAATTTCATAATAGCGCAGGAAAATAGCGTGAGGATTTCTTCAATATCTACCTATAAAGGAAAAAGTGTGTGAAATTTACCAATATAGTATGAATTCAGTGTGATGGACTATTGCCCAAGTGGGACAATTGGTTGATGACGACATTTCTTTTTACAAAGTATTATACGTACCTATATGATGCAACAGTTTTTTATTTTTTTATTTCATACAGAAACTTACCAATTATCCTCATCCCGGTCCAAATTAACAACGCTGTCAAAGTTTTATGGTGGTGCTAATTATACTGTAAAACAGGAATTGTTGAGAGGAATTTTCACACATAACGCTGCGAGTATACGGACTTTAAATTATAAATATACCTCAGTTTCTATTAGGTTTGACCGAAGAAGTAACACATTGATAGTTTTATACTTATTTGTAACGTGAAGTAATTCTTGTAAACAAGTAAGGGAGTTAATTTTTTATAGATGTTTGACGTAGCAAACAAATATGCAGTCCACCTGATGGTGGTCACTGTCGCCCATTTGTAATCAACGCTAGATAACATCAAAATCCTACCAAAGGTTGACTACACATTCGTTGACACTCCTGAGGACTGAGTTGGAACGCCTCGCATAAGTATGTCTCCCGTAATACTTTTTGCCTTACGAGTTTGCTATATGAGACGTTCATTCCAGTCCTCAAGAGGCAACGCATCCGTGATTAGCTAGACCTCCTGTACGATATAGAGTTGGTAAAATATGTATTTTTAGGAGAAGGTTGCTATAAAATGTATCTTCGGGTTCTAAGCTCTCTTGTTACTTCAATCTTATAAAAAGTGGACCTACTTACTGTAATTACTATCGATCTAGGTACCAATAAGAACCATATAAATAAGATAAAAAGTGTGGTCTGAAAAAGCTCATAAAAATAATAAACGTTTACAACAACATAAATAATACATTAATATTTGTTATTTAGGTATCACAAATCTTATTAGTTCATCATACAAAAATGGCTCACTAAAAACATTGTTTCAAAGAACATCGTCCTTTAATTTGGTCAACGATAATAATACAACAAAAAATATATTTGCAATATCATCGAAGTTTAATCTATCAGCTCTAATTAACTCGAAATAGCCTAGACTAAACGCCGAGACTGGCTAATAAAGACATGACCTCACCGAATCTAGAGTAGACGTTATTAAAAAAGTTGATGACCGAAATCTGTGTGTTCCGACACCAGTCGTAGCGGTTATTAAATCCATAGTGTTTTTGCCCCCAACTTTTTGTGGCGTATTCTCAATGACTAACCCATGATATTAAAATGCTATTAGTTAAGATGAACGCACGATATATCATTTGGGAGTCGATTTTATCGCTCCTAAATGCGGACAAGAATTTCGATGTCTCAATTTTTTTTCTTGTGGTTTTTGCGCGAAACAATGTCCGAGCTGCCATTAGGAGACGCTTGTGTTAATCCCAGTGTATTAAAGTAATGAATTTATGTGTCTGTTTGTGCTCTTTAATGTTCTTTAGATTTTTAGGTACACGATTTTATTTGTGTTGTTTCCTTACATTTAATTAAATATATTTGCAAGAGAGATATTCTTATAAGGTATTCAACTTATTCGCCAATTAACTCGCCAATTATAAGTATTCTTGACATGGCTTACATTACATAGGATTTATTTGACTTTGTAATGATTAAATTAGTAGCTCATTTAGTTATCGTGTCTATTTTTGCAAATTAAACTGTAGCGTTATTTGGAAGTAAGTTTTTTAAATGTCATCTACTATACATTGCTATAGGTAATTAATACAGGTAAAGTCATATAATTCTACGGGTTTTAATAACTCACTTAAAAAATTCTGAGAGTTACATGAGAGTGAGAATGTGTACCGTCGACACCCACTTGAGACTGCACTGTGGTTCTTAGTTTGTGAGGCGAAAGATAGGTAACAGTCGCACAGTTATTAATGAGATGATTTGAATTAATTCATAGATATTTGTGATTGGTAGAATTATTTGTAGATAAATTCTTAAGGTACCGCCACCAGTACACAAGCTTTAAAAGGGTTTCACTGATACCTACGCTTTTAAGTATTCCATCTTAGCTTTCAGGGTCGGTGTCATGCCTACATGATTTCGACTTCAATCCTATTTGGACTTATTTACTCAGAATCATAAAAGGTGACAAGGTTGATTGCATTGCTCTACTGCTAAAATTTAGTTAAAAAGTCAATCGAGCAGAGCCAAGTACTACAACTAGTGCAAAATATTCCAACAAGATGTCCGATGGTTGTTTATGTGAGCTTCGATTGTCTCACGGATGGGTTGAAAATAGACCTCCCAACAGCGTTCACTTATTCAATTCACCACGGCACTTGGTACCAGCAAATCTCTGCCTTATTTCTATGAAGATTGGATCCCACACCACGTCCTCGTGAGATGAACCTCTACAACTCTATTGGTGGTATCGTTATTAATGTGTAATGGTGTTGACTGACCACAAATGAAGTGTTCCTAGTTCTTTTTTAGACATTTTTGAATCTGTAATCGATTTACAGCGTTCGATTCAAATTAAAATGTACTTTTCCGTGTTCATTAATAAAGACAAAGTGGGCACAATAAATACAAATTGGACTGTTGTAAATATTTTCCTATGACTGTTTGTTGTCTAATTTATGTAGGTATGTAGTTATAAGTGTGTATTTAAGGTATTTGATGATTTTCCGGCCGTATACAAATATACCTACACTTTATTTGTAGTGCCCCTATTCACATTGACCTTTAAACATTTGTGCCATATTTATAAAAAGACTATGAATAGGTATTATGTGTAGAATAATTTTATCCACATACACTTTTAGACCTGAAATATTTAGACTTTTATAAAAAAAGTTCTAGATTAAACCCGCGATTTTTGGGTGATTCTTTGCACCCAGACCTTGAAGAATTTTCTTGCTTAGATAGATTCGAATCCTTCAAAAAGACAAGAAGCACTTTTACAAATTAATATCTACGCAAATTAAGTAGAATTCGTTAAAATTACATGGGAGTCCGAATCATTTAATAAAACTGAAATGGAAAATATTCAAATAAATATTTTTATTTAAAGTCGCTCCTTAACAGACATTGTTTGCTTGCTACGCGATGAATTTTTTATTTACTTTTCTTATGTACCTATAGTAGGTAAGGTCTAAAACATGACAATAGAAACTTTAGAGGTTTTTTTTCATAATTTCATTCCTAATGGGTTATAATATTCGACTGAACAAAACGATGTGGGTACGAGACCCACAAAACCTCAACCATGCATGAAATGACGGACGGATTACAGAAAGATGACATTACATTTTCATTACCGACTCTCAGACGCCATCAATACAAATGCCAGTCATAGATCATTCCCGCTCCCGTGGAAGTCATCGAGTGTCGAATTTGGCGTTCTCTTAACAATTCTGAAAGAAAAATGACCGGCTACCTATGTGTAGTTGGGCTTAGAATGCGCAAGTTGTAGACTCCGTGTCTTGTACTGAAGATGCTGGTTCGGCGCACTTTTCTTTCAATAATTTAGGCTGTAATATGTTCATTCTCCGTAACTCACGTACTCCGTAACTTGTTGATTTCCTTTCTTAGTTTTTACGATTTCAGGTTGCGAATGTACGAGAATTATTTGGGTAAGCTTGGTTCGACTACTGACATCAGCTAATCGTCTTGTAGCAACATATCGAACGTAGCTCTTGGCATAAGACGCTGAGCAAATCTTAGCTTACGGAAGAAGCTTATGTATATGAATTATATTATTTATATTTCGTACATATACAATTTTCTGGAATCGTTAAGTTCTCAAATTTGCTGTATACGTAAACATTAATCACCCTGTTAATTATATTATTGTCACAGGTAAACAATGATTTTTGCAGGAGTCCAGTTATATTCCGAAAACAATCAACAAAGTACTGATTAATTGAGGTGTCATCCAAATTTTCTATATTCTACGTTGTCATAACCATAAAATGTGAGGGGCGGAAGGATTTTTTCAAATCGATCTCTCTGGGAGGCGACCACACCGCATTTCAATGGCTAGCCGCGCCTATCCGTAAACATAATAAACCTTAATATTTACGCTTACTCCAAGCAATAAAGATACAATAAGCAAGTGCAGTAAAAATGTTATCCACTGGCCGCTTTTCCGAGCACTTTCATTTGATATGAACCTCTAACGCAGTCGTACAAAGTTTAAAAAGCCTTAACGCATCAAATCGTTTTAAGACGGTTCTTGTTGGAGGTTTATAGAACTTATTTGTAAAGTTGCGCATTGTTTTAGAGGAGTATTTGCGTTTCGTTGAGATAAGATGGAAAGCTTCACGGACATGACCGCTTTTTGTGGCTATTTATTTTAGCAGTAAGCGTTGTTTTTCTTAGTAGTCTGAGAAATACCTACTGCGTTTCCATAAACGTTTGTAAGTTTTATTGTTGGTTTCCGTCTAGCAATAAAATGATTAAATGTAAACATGAGGTTTACCATAATAAGAATTGTATGCTAAGACTCGTAGAATTGATGGTGGACTAACTTTTACACTTTTTGCGCCATTTTTTTTTGTTGCAATCATTACGACACGTTTTTAATATTATAGGAGGGTATAAGGGTATGTAGGTACTCCCTCTTTTCAGTGGAACTACAGGAAAAAAAATCGCACTTAACGTACCTACTTTTTCTTAATACGTATGTATTATACATGAAAGAAAGGTAATATAGCTACTGTGAACAAACCAAGGGTTGAAAATTGAAATCTAAAAAAATCTTAAAATAAATGCAACGTCTACGAAGAAATCGTAACTTTAGCGTTAAAATAACTGTAAAGGCGAACACAAAGCGCTTTGCTTTTTGCAAACAAAAATTATTTCGCGCCAGTAATTTGGGCACAATTGTTAATTATCAACGCAGTTTAGTGGTCCGTGACAAGAAACGCTTGTGGATCGGAAAATGCCTCCAAAACTAAACCTTAAATGTATTGCGTTGGGTATTGATTGGAATAACACAGTTTTGGTTAAACCAAAGTGCTCGTAATGACTGCTTTTTCATTTTCACTAGTCGTAATTTCACGGATTCCTTTGTTATAAGCTTCTGTTTTCTGAATGAAGTGCATTCCATCTAGACTTGCCATTCAATTCTCAACGTTACTCCCTTGTATTAAAGGTCTCGCTTGTCCTTTGGTCAGTGCGAATGAATGCAAGTAATAAGTACCTTTAATTAGTAACACTCCTGTATTAGTACACTGTGACAGGACCATTTAAAAGGACCGGTTCCTTCCAATTTAGGCCTTATTGCACGACTATAGTGTTGCGTTTACCTAAGGGCCCTATATGGTAGCCTTTGCAAAAAAACTGCTGAGTGAAATATAGCGTAATTTGTGCCGCGGTAAGGAATTCCCTTGAGATTTATTAGGACAACTGATATTCATTGTGACTTTAGTACCTATTGTGAATAATTGATCTTCTTGTCTGTATTGATTGTCTTGTGGGTATAAGAGTCTTTCACACTATCGTACAGTAGTTTTCCTTCATGTTCTAGTCAAATATTTTTTGTTAGTATGAATGTAGGCTAATCAAAGTGCTAATATAATAGAGATTGACGTTATTTTTTTTACCTATGTTACGTCATTAATCAATTCGTAAATATAACTTAATATCAACTGAACTAACATCTCCTATTAAACTCCTATTATGTTTTAGAATAGGTAACAGGAAAGTTTAATTGTATTGTTACTGACAAATTAGATAAAATCATTCCGAATAATTAAGTTTATGACATGTTCTAACAGCAACAACGCATCTGTGACTTAAAGTAGAACACCTGTTCTACTTGAAGTCGGCCAGATGTGCATGGCCACTAATGGCCGCAAGCATGTTGAAAAATAGAACATTCATTTCAAATACAAAAATGTTAAATTCTAAGACATAACTATACTTTAATAGTAGCGAGACCGTCTTTGTAATATTTCTTTAAACTGTATTCTATTTTAGACAGCCAAAAAAACTCATAAATCAAAAACAAAATCGTAACGGATTGTAAACGTCGACATGTCAGCCACATCCGCAAAACATCTGCTCACCACTTCCGATCAATACACGGATAGTCAATTTACCGTAAAATGTCACATGTCAACCACATGTCATATAGACACGCGCCATTTTTTTAACGCACTTCGCTAAGATTGATTGCCACTTGAGTCCAAAGTGGGCACTCGACAACCGAGAATTTAACTCGAGTTCTGAGTAATATTTGAATTTGAATATTTGGTTTGATTTCTGTGGAATTATTAATTGAATTTATAATTTTATTATGAAAAAATAAATTTAGTTCGCACAACCGCGTGCGTTGATGTCTTTCCTATGAGCTAATTTTGTGTGGCTACGCTCGGGACACGTAGCGTTTACGCAATCAAATCTAGTTGGTTTATGTCTAGGGAAGTATTTAATATCAATATTTAAGAACCGTTTAAAAAATTGCTTTCAATTTTGTATAACGTAACTTCACTAAATTTAAGTTTTGTCTAACTTGTATTGATGTATTGATAACATATTTAAGAAAAAATGTTTAAAAATCCTTTCCATAAACTCCTGTAAATCATTATGTACATTTAAATGTAAGTAGCTTGTGTATCTACCTGTCTATTTATAGGAAACAGGTACAATACTCTGCTACATAATGAATTATTACAAAATAATTCAATAAATTTTGGTACATGTTATGGGTATTACAAGTATAAAACAAAAACGGTCCAAATTTATTTAAGTTAAACTTGTAATATTTATTTTCAAAATTATATTACACATATAATTTTTAAATAAATATTACGATTTTAACTTATTAGATAGTTGCCAAAATTATTACATCTCTGTAGCACTTAATTTCGCTATTTTAAAACTTTTTTTTATTTGTGTTTTAAACACGTTTTGTTGTATAACTTGAAACTAGTTGGTAACTAGCGCCTAACGTGTTAAAATATGACAACTTATCTATAAATAGATTATATTTTTCCGTTATTTTTTTAAATACTATTTAAAATTTTGGTTTTATATGAAGAGAATTATAAATTTGAATAAATAAATTCATTGTGCCATAACATTCATGATTAAAAGCTCTTCAAAATTTTCTACAAAATAATTGTATCATTTAAGAAAAATATTTTAAAAACCCCAGCGTTGTCTAGTCACCACGTGGTGGCGCGCACTGCGCGGTTGTGCGCGCTGCGCGCACGCGATTGGTCGCCACTGCCCCTCCCACTTGCGCGCGCGCTGACTCATTCCGCCCGCGTTCCCATACGAAATTATTATTGATAAGCTTCGTAAAATATCTCAGGAATGTCTGTGAAATTGATTTTTGAATTCAATTTGTGTGGTTATTTTTAAATTTGGTTTTATATATTTAAAGCAAGAAAATTTATTTTGTAGCTTAAATGTTGTTTAATGAAGATTAAGTAATTTTAAGTAAAGATTTTTTATTAATTTTAAAATTATAGATTAATAAATATTATTTCAACATTTTTATTATTGCTGTAATAATTAATTTGTACTGTAGTTATGTAGGTACGTGTTACATTTTTAATTTTAAATATGGATTACCTAAATCTTAAAAAATAGCTTGAAGTGTATCTGATTCTATTTAAATCATACCTTCGTAAATATATTTAGTAAAACTAAAAAAAACCTTCTTAAGCCACCTGAAGCGCGGCAAAAGAGTTAGAGAAAAGATTAGCCGTATAGTTATATATTTATATTCTGCGAAAAATAAATAAAAAGCCTACAGACAATAAAACAAAAAACCATTTTATTATTTTTACAATACCTTAAATGACCTGTAATAAATTATGTCAGGGTCGTAAAATACTGTTTTGCCTAATGATCTATTGTTTGGCAGAAGTTTCGCGATAGTCTCAATACCTATGGTTACCTTTGGTATAAGACCGCAGCAAACGTTCGCATTACCCAAATTCTACCTTTCCTTTCTTTTCATTCATCTTTCTTTATCTTTTCGGGATCTTCTCTTATCTTACAACTCGTTTACCAATTGTTCAAAATTAGAACGTATTTTTGTTCAAAACATAGGTACCTATTATCATATGTTTCTAAGAAAAGGTTGTATTATTTGCGGAAATGTACTCAAAGAACACCGAAAACCTATACCTAAATAATATTATTAATTCAACAGTAATACATAAGTACATAGTATATTTATATGGGTGTAGAATGTACAATTATTAAAATATATAAAGCTTAAGTAAAATGTTTAATAAACTAAGAATAATAAAAATATTATGTCTACTTAAAATGTAGGTACAAATTTTTGCATTACATATTTGCTTGTAACTTGGTATTTGGTGTGCAGCTGTGTATCTATGTTGTAAATTATATATCAATTAAATTAAATTAAATTATTTTATGACACACAGGTGTCACCTGATGAGGTAGTCGCAAAGTGTATATAGAATTATTGTTATGATAAATAATTATTAATAATGCTAACACAGCATTATTAATAATTATTTATGTAACACTTACAATAACAATTTAAATAAACTATACTAACTAAAAGTTTCTTAGCTACTAAAAGTCAAAACATTTTTTAAGACTTTATTTAAAAAATAGTTTTTTTTTTCAATTAAATTAAAACCAAACGTAAGTGTTTTAAGTCTTACACTAATGTCTTAAATCCAATTGCCTTACAAACGTAATCCAGCGTTATCTAAGTTGCATAACGTCAACCTAATGACCCAAACATAAAAAACAGAAGTGTGAGACCAATCGGGCGGTGAGGCAGGTAAGGCCTCCCACCACAGCGACCCCGCCTCGGTGACCGAAGCGAGCGAAGTCAGACGGTACCGTGCTCTGACCGACCGCGCTCATGTCGGGTCCGCCCATCGCAGAATGAAGTGCCTGTGTCTGTTTGTGCTGTTTCTGTGTTTGAGGTGTGAAGCTGCGGGCACTAACAAGCCTCGACGAGGACGCGGCAGCATGTGGTGGTAAGTGCTGGTTCATTTATTTACAATATTATTTATGTCATACAAACAAATGTCATTAAACTATTTACTATTGTCGCTGTTATTGTAACGTTGATAAATTGTTAACTTACATCGATTCAGTAAAGAAATTGGTGCAGGCGTAACTTAAACTCGGTCTTATAATTGTTAATCTCGTTAATTTAGTGATAATCACACTTAATTCTATTTACTAGATATTGTATGTATTTGTTGTTACTGTGTTCATCAAAATTCTGTCTTAACTCCACCACTCAGAGACGAAATTAGCATAATTCTGACTTATAATAATTGTAACTCCTGTTAATGTTCTTTACGTCACATTTTTCATATTTAACTGTATTTGTTACTATTAATGTAACGCAATTAAACCCGTCAAACTTCCCCAATTTGAGTGAAGAAATTATCATAAGGCCTGTTACACACGACCCAAAAATTATAGCTCGCATTATGCAATATTTTATTCTATAGCTAAAAAATCCCATTGAATGTCTCAGCGAATGTTCTGGGTAACACAACATTGTAGTCTAGTCGATAGGTAATATCTATCTAGCCAAAACAAGATAAACTAAACTAGTGATCATGGGTAAATCCCCTGAATTGTTTATGTTAAACAATTTCTTTTCTTTCTCTGTTCCGCATACTATAAAACCCATATTCGTATTACATAGTAAACACTATGTTAGTACCTTTATAAGCAGATAATTAGCAAATCGTTAAAAAGGCGTAAACATACCAGTGCGAGACTTGAAGGCATATTAAAAGTCAATGTTGATTGCTTGAAGCATACCTCGAAGATATAAAGTTTAATGTAAGCAACAAGTTTAGAACTAGGAAATGATTTGGACCTTGATAAGTATGTTAGTAAAGATTACAAGAATGTTCAATGTAGGTACAAACTATATTAGAATGCATATAAGTACACCAAAACATACAAGTTAAAGATTAATAGTCTGTGAAATTAAAATAAAAAATATTGCTAAAATTAAGTAACCACAAAGTTACAATAGATAATTTATTTAAGGAATATAAAATTAAAATTTTACACAAATATGCTTACAATTCACCGCTAATAACAATTAAATAAAAAATCTAAAACCTAAACAAACGCCAGTATCTATTTTAATTGCATTAAAATTCCATTTAATTAACATCCGTCACGTCAGTCTAAATCTCAAATCATCCCGGGACCAAAACATCTCCCGGGTGACGGAGTGTCAAGTGTATTTGCATACACTATCACTCGGCTCCTGGTATGCAACCTGCCTAATCCCTACGTCACAGAGTTCGGTATCTATTAGAAATATAATTTATTTTATTCAGAAATAAAAATATATTTAAGTAAGCGTAAAATAAGTACCTATATTACGAATGTTATTTTATTGTGTGATGTGTGTTATGGAGTTTCTTGCGCCGCTTCTTCTCCATAACTAAACACCTTCCGAAGTGGTGGTAGAAGAAAAAATATTATTGACGTTCAAAAAGAATTCTGTAAAGAATCTACTTTGAATAAAATATTTTTGATTTTGATTTTGATTTTGATTTTTGATTTATTTTTGGGAGCGTGGTAAATCTTTAAATAAAATTAAAACCAAAAAATCTAATCTTATAGCATTACTAAAATAATTTATTATTTATTTATATACATATTTCAACGAATATTTTTAAACTTCATATATTTACTATGAAGATCATCTAATTGGGTAGGTATGCATAAAACAGACCTTTCTTCAGATTTTTTACCAAAAAACTAGCAACAAACCAAATGTTATATAATTTATCCTATGCGATACAGAAGATCCGGACTCGAAAGCGAAGTTTTATTACCAAATCAAAGGAAAAAGTTTTCCATTAAGCCCTAAAGTTTCAAAATCAGAGTATTGCGAACTTAAACAAGCAATTCTGGTTTAAACACTTGTTAATAAAGATTTGAGATAAAACCTCGCCCTCATAAATTTTGAACTAATTATTCAGTAAATGAAACCAGCCGTAAAATTAATAATGTGCCAAGTTATTTACTCGAAACTGGACGTAAACGTTTAATTTACGACCGCAATAAAATTATTCGCAGTACAACATTTACCATTTAATACATTAAACTGAAAAGTGAGGTAATTTCAACAATAAATAATGTTTATGTAATAGAAGCTAACGGACATACAGTCTGGTGGTAAATGGTAACTGTCACACAAGAACATTATCCAATTACAGATAGTATATACAGATGAAGATAAAATAATTGTGAATTGTAACGAAATTAGCAAGCTTTATAAGCAAGCTATATATAAAGCAGTTTGGTTCGTTGTAAAATTTGTTTTGTTACATTATTCAAACCTACTATAGATAGGATACTACTATAGATAGATATAAAATATAGCAGGGATCCTTCTGTTATAGGTAACTCTAAAATAGAGGGGTTATGGTACCATAGTTAAGCTACGATTAGATTCGTTGGGCTACTTTTTAACGTATGTATTGAATAGAAATTTCCCGACGGATTGCTTATGTACGCCAAAGTCTTATTCATCTGTTTAAAATTCAACTTATTTTTTATCAATACGTCTAAAAGCTTATCGAATATTAAATCGGCAGCGCTTATAATCGCAAATTATTAATGTTTAGTTGTTTTATTCTTACAAAGTGTAAAACAATCATAAGTGGCTGCCGGCGGTGACAACCGATCCATCATCACCACGTCCACGCATTTCAACATAATACTTTAATCTTTTAAAATCAAAGCACTGTTTTAATTTATTAGCATATCTTAACCACCCAAATAAATCAAAAAGTTAATTAATCAATTTTATTCACAATGCAAAGGTTGGCTATCATTGGGCGGTCCACAATAAAATTCTACTAAATATTTAAATATGGAAAACAAGATTTTATTGATATTGAAGTAAAATAAATTATTTTTACACCGTATAATATTTTATATTATAAGCCGCCTCTATAATATTCGAAGGCGATAAAACTTATCATTCTCTATCAACAGGTCGACGGTAGCGCGTGCTCATTTCGTTATACAAATACACTTTTACTTGTTTGTATAATTAGGTGATTATAATACGTATAATAGTGTAGGTTTTAGTTATTATAAATTATACATCGACACTGCGCAGACCGTCGGCCGCCGGTCAGATGTAAAGCCGTCGGTAAATGTTCGTTTATAGATTGATGGAGTTAATTTTAAATACTTCTCAGTTGCTTTGCTTTTTAAATTAATTACAATAAAATATCATTAATATATAAATATTATATAAATAATATACTGTGATACGGTATAAATAAATGTGGGTGATATCGTCTGTATTTGTGATTTTAAAACCAACGTATTAAAAATTAGAAAAGATTTCGTTTTAGTTTACAAATCG
>DWPV01005407.1:0-12489 GCA_018251915.1 Urbanus proteus proteus
ATTCATATTTCAAAGGCGTGTTAACTACCAACCTGTATTTGGCTGGTATTATTTCTTTCATCGTTGATTATTGTCATCGTCAAGTTAAGATTCGATTTTATTATTTAACTGGCTAATCTCCGCGCTTTCATCCGCGTTAAAAAAGTAAAAAGGAATACATATCTAAACACAGGGGATCCCCGGCTCTCCCGCTACGGCGGTCTTTTTTTTCAAAATTAAAGTAGTTACGATAGATATTCAGCTAACTTTCAGTGAAAGTCCCGTCAGAATCAGTCTAACCATTTCAAAGATTACCTCAACCACACAGATACACAAAACAGATATACAAAAAAATGCATTTTCAATATAGGTATGGTGTACTGTCATATGCATTGAGTAAAAAAAATGTTATTTTGAAATGACAAACAGACACTTCTATTGTATTTATTTCTATAGATTATGACGATTTGCATACATCGTGAAGGTAACGTAATAAGTTCCAAAGAATCTCAGTAGATACTTCATACGTAAATTAAAAATTGGCGTTTATAGCCTAAGAATCAAGAATCAAGAATCCTACTGGAACTCTATCACAGATTACCTATTATGCCTAGGTATTATGTATATAGTTGAAACATATTATAATATTAGCAAGTGCCTATCTGAGCCTTAGTACATCTTCAGAATAGAACACAGGGCTTACATCAGTTCTATAACAGAAATAGATAGATGATAGATGGTGATGCTGTTGTTATAAAAATGTACTATTAGGTAAATATTAAGATTGAAGTTAAGATATTAATCACAATTTATTGTATAGTGACTAAGTCAGTAAAAAAAAACAATTATTTAATTTAATATTTAATAACCTTCACTTCTTTGATAACAAATCACTTAATTTTTGATAATCAACCTTGATTTAAATAAGAAATAAAGCGAAACGACCTATTAGTACCAGATAAAATGCAATTCTTAATTTGCAAACGCTATTATATTTTGAACCGTTCACGGTAAACTACGAAATAAAATAATTATATTCAAATTATATACGGAATAAAATGTGATGAAGGATAAGTGATAAATATCTTAAGGTAATTTTTGTACTTTTTTTTGGTATAATATACGACTGTTGGTCTAATTCAAAATGCAATTGAAATGGTTTAAGAAAAGATTCTAAGGTCCTACCTAAGGTTGACAGATGCGTTGCTACCCCTGAAGACTGATCTGGAACTTGGATAAGTATATCTCCCTTACCATACACTTCCGACCAGAACACAGCAGTGCTCGACACTGCTGTTATAAGGCAGAAATTGGTGAGGCGGTGGTGCCGCCGGAGTAGAACTAAATAGTTCTAACACCTTTAAGACACCTGTTCTACATAAGCATATAAGAATTGCGGTAACTAACTGGAATAATTAAGTTTGTTATAACGGTGTTTTTTATTTTTAACGTGTTTCTTTCTAAACTGCATCATCGCTTTCCATCAGGTGAAATCGCGGTCAAACACTATGACAAATCAAGAAGAAAACGCATAAATCCGGAACATAAATTAAAACTAAACTAAATTGCTTTCCATGTCAGCCCAGGAATTGAATCCAGAACCTTCTTATTTTAGAACGGGATAGTGAGCGCCTTGCGTTTAACTGTGCGGGAGATTGGTTTTATTGCTATTGATTTCGTTAATACAAACGAAGGGATAGAACCCTGAACCTCTTAATAGCATAGCCTGATGACGTCATTTTTATTTTCTTTTGCTATGTTCCAGCTTACCTTAAAATTAGTACATTATGTTCCTATATATTCAGTACTTATATGAATTATATACAAAATACTCGATCCTAGTTAATGAGTGAACAATGTTATTAAAGTATGCCTAATGGTCTCTACAAACCTTTTAAATTTTAATACCTACTACAAGCCTTCCTCTTGAATAACTATTTATTAAAAAAACTGTATCAAAATCCGTTAAGTACTTTTAAAGATCTAAGCATGCATAGAGACAGACAGTGGATAGTAACTTTGTTTCTCAAAATATATAAATACGCTGGAATAATCAGTAATTAAACTACTTACATAATAATGATTTCTAAAATAGCAATAATAAATACAAATCATTATTACCTATATTGCAATTTCAAACTAAATAGACACCAGTGACAAAATTGGTATAAACAAAATCAGTTTGTCGCAATCGGAAAGTCATAGACGTCTTGGAACAATAGGTAAAATAAGTCACTGGCCACAACGTTATGTTATTGTTATAGGCAGTTTCATAACGAAACTGCCTATTACATTCGGCACGGTAGCAATTACTAGTGAGGTATGACGCGGCCGCTAGATGGCGTTGAAACGCATTAGATTCGCTCTCGATTCTTAGGGGTCAGCAGGTTAGGAAAATAAGGGTTCTTTTTTTTTAATTCTCTTAGTGGAATTAGACAATTTTCTAACAAAATAAATGAAAAATTATACCGCCTCGTGTTTACAAGTTTAAAAATTAAGTAAAATAAACATATAGTATAGTAAGTAAGATAGTGACTAAGAAATACAATCTAGATTGAAAGCGCCGTTTTCCGGCGAAGTTACGCATGTATTGTTGTCATAAACATTATTTATTAAAAAAACTATGTACCATCGTACATATTGCAAGCGCGCAGCCTGCGGGTTCCGTAGATCTTAACCCATCTACAAAGTTAAGCAACATCGGACACGGTCGGTAGATGGATGGGTGACCGCTATTGGCAAAAATTTCATGTGCGTTTCCGTGCTTCGAAGGGTACGTTGAGCTATCGGTCCGGTTGTTATCTTTGGATAGCAGTCGTTAAAGCTTATCGGAGGCCTTATGGGCGGATTGAAAACATTCGACAAAATTGGCCCACAACTGAGAGAGAACACCCGTGCCCAGCAGTGGGACATAAAAAAGGGTTACGGCGAATCCTACATAATATAATTTAATGCCTTCATGGCCTATACTTTACGTACTACTGTATTAAATATAATGTACTGAACCAGTTATGTCTAGTATTTATAAAAATAGCTATTTTCATAGTGTTTATTTAACTGTTTTTATACCCAAGAGTTCGTCGGTCAAAGTCGTCGGCTGATTTGCATTTTGCAACATTATCCAGAAAACGAAGAGTTTTGCAACCCTTGATTAGAAAATTCAAGTCAAGGAAATATTGTGTATTTATATTGCTTTTAGACTTTAGGTTTAATGAGTTTTTGTAGTGCTATTTTGTAAGCAAATATTGGGTAAATAATTACGGAAGTTATTTGGGTATTCGCAAAAAAACGGGCTTGTTACATTTTGTAAATCGAATAAATAAATGTAATTTACATAATCGTGTAAGACTTGATGGTGTACTTCCGTCGTTTCCGATTGAATTAATTGGTAATAAATTGAGGAAACTGTAGATAATGATTGGTTTGTTTGGAAAAAATAGCGTTGTTGAATTGATCTTCACGGATTATGACATTAAGTCGTAAAAATCGTTACGAGAAACATTTTTAATCGTCTACGTCAGACCAAGGACACCCAATATTTTCGGCATGTCACGTCATTTGTAATTACTCAATTGCAGAATAACATATTTTAAGGATATCTTTGTTTCACGTACGAATGTGAAATAAAGTGTAAGGGATTGCAGAAAATAAAATAAGTAAAGCGAAAAAATACATACATATTTTAGGGGAAATATTTTCACCAATCAGTAATGTAGTACAAAAATAATATTTACACGAAATCTTTATATTACTTATATTATACTAGATAATGCCATAATATATTGAGGAATTAAATCATAGATCCCAAATTAAACCACTGTGGTAAACCACTCCATTAGAGCAACAGAGCAGTGAAGTAGCAACGAAAATACATTCTGATGGTACCTTAATAGTTACTGCTGACCGTTGAAATATATGGCAGGGTTAAAATAATCATTATTGTTTTTTTTTATAATGATCATAGTCTCAAACGAGCATGCAGTCCACTTGTTGATAAGTGGCCACTGCCGCTCATAGGCATCTATAATCAACCCCAGATAAGATCAAGGTTCTACCTGAGGTGACCACAGATACATTACTACCCCTGAAGGCTGAGCTGGAACGCCTCGGATACCCTACCTATACCCTTCAGACCGGAACACAACAGTGCTTAACACTGCTGTTATAAGGCAGAAGTAGGTGTGGCGATGGTGCCGCCGGAGTCAAACTACATAGAGTTCTACCAATTTTAAAACATTTTTTCGAGCGAAGCTTCGTGCAACGCGGACCGCGGAAGGCGTATGTACACTTCCTTGGGGTCTTGCGTCGTCAATTCAATTATTTCGAAATGTTTTCATTTTTGATAAGCTGCAATGTAATTTTGATCAATCAAATAATGATTGATCAAATTCAGCTTTAAAAGTTTATACACAATCATAATGAACCTATAATGACTGACTTTTGTAAATCGTTACATTATTTACTTTAGCCAATCTAGAACTGAATTTATTAGGATTTATATCCTTAGGTTAGGCTTCTGTTTCAGTCGAAAGTTGTGGGGATTAGCCTTCAATCGAATTAAATCAACCTTAAGTCGGACACTAATAAATAACCATCCTCAACTTCAACATATGTATATGAATCCTGTAGTATTCCTACATCTAAGTAATATATAAGTACTTCTAATAGTACATACCAAAAATTGTTTGGTTTCACCCTAACCGGGGATCGAATCCGGAACAACTTTTGTGACTAATCACCATAGTAACGATTGTACCTTATTCATTATTATTTGGATGCGTTAATATGTGCAGTGATATAATAGAATGTATAATGACTTCCTCGTCACTAAGGCCACGTATCACAATGAAACTCGTTTTGACATATGGTTTATTTGCTATCTTATAAGTGGCATTCAGTTGTCAAGGCCTTACTTAGGCTGCGAACGAAAGGAGCAGGTCAAACGCGCGGTTTTGACGCCGTTGTAGTACACGAGAGTAACGTGTCTTTCATAACTATAGAGATTTAGTAGTTCTAGAACTTAGGGTAATAAGATCAGGATAGGTTATGATTAAGCGTCTAGTGATGATTCTTGTTAAATGTTGATTAAAAAAATAAACCAAAAAACAAAACAAGCTGCGCCAGCTTGAGCCATAGCAAGTGTTTATTTTTTTAATTAATTTTATGTATTCTTTATACTATATTATGTATTTGATGTTTGCGTTTGCATTTGATGTATTCGACGGATATAAAAATAAATTTACCTGTGACTCAAATCCATTTATGCTAGAGCTTTAGGTACATACTTTTGAGCTTTTTAACTACTGTTACGGCTGAACGTGGCGAGATTTTGGCTTTAGATTCCGAAAAAACTAAGTTACATTTAAAAATTATTACGCTATAATTCAAATAGATTTTCGTCATAAAAAAACGCCGCGTTTTTACCGATCGCAAAAAACTTATTCTGTGTTGTACACTTTAAACTATGAATATGGACATGCACTATTTGAATTGTGGGGAGATTCTGATTTCTTTAGTATTTTAATTTTTAAATTTAATGTCATTTCACTTTTATTATATAAGATATATTTAAAAAAATCTATCTTAGCTTACATAGTATAACATTCATACATGCGACTATAATATTTATTTTTATATTGATTGCAGCCATAATTATAGATTAGGCACGTTGAACATAACTTTTAAATGTACCTACTGTCATTACAGTACCTTTTATGTTACACTGTTACATGCTTCCGAGATTTGCCTAAAGTACTGTATTCATAAACATTAGCTAATTACTAACTACATACGTACTGGACTCGTAAATTCTAATATGTATAAAAAAAATCAATCCTCTCTAATATGTATATTGGTTACAATATAATATTATATATGGCTTTGTGTTTAAAGGAGAAAGAGAAAGGTATAAAAGCTTTACATATTCATAAAAATGCTATTACATATAACTAAAATTTCACCTCACACATACTAACATTAAATTAAAATACCTAACGATAGCTCTGCTGACCGTAAGAGGGTTGCTGACTGAAAAAAGCGCTGCTGAAAACTGAAAAAGGCAGTCGTAGAATGACCCGACAGCTGACGCCAGCCCCATCTCTCGATATAAATAGCAAGAGATTTGCGCGCGCCGCACACTAGTGTTTGTTAGTTTCCACAATGCTCTGTGTGCGTCAGGTGCGTGTTTGTTTATATTTATATACAAAACAATGCTTTTATACATAAGGCTTATTTTTTTACTTGTGTTATATCGATATATTAAACTGGAATGTTTAGTAGGTGACATTTTACACTTGTTTTTTTTATTACTTAGCAAATATGAAGAAAGCTTGATTTTGGAAAACTTAATTCATATTTATTGAAGTGTTTATTAATTAACTTGACTTGATTATGACTTGTGGGAATTTATATGTAAAGAAGCATCGAAAAGAATAAAAAAAAAACAAATAACAAAAATTATGTAGAAAACAATAACCTAACAAATAAACTTGTAATTTATCTTATAATTACAAACAAAGACATTATTAGAAGTAATCAGTATTATTAAGGCAATATATTAATAACATAATAAGGTTTCTTCACCGAAATTGTTATGCATGGCTTATAAATATTGTATCACGTTTGTATTTTGATAACATTAAAACTACTGAGTGTGATCCCTCTTATAGACATCTTATTCCTCTTAAGTTACTATAGACGTTGCATGACTATAATAACATTATGTATTTAATCAAAGGTAAGAGGAAGCACACTCATTACTAGAATTACTATTTTTTTCGAAAATTAAAGTAGCCTATGTTACGCTTTAGATCTTCAGCTATCTGCTACTGAAAGTCTAGTCAAAATTGGTCCAGCCGTTTAGAAGATTAGCTCAGTCAAACAGAGAGACAGACAGACAGAAATTTTTTTTAATTGCATTTTCGTTATAGGTATCGTGTATAGTCTTATATGCATTGAGTAAAAAATGTTATTTTGAAATCACAAACAGACACTTCAATATGATTTATTTGTATAGATTAGTTTATTATTAGTTATATGCAATGATTTCAAAAGGATAATAAGTCAATGGTTATATGTATATTTATTTAGTTTATAATTGCTTATGTTATATTGTTATGTGCTCCCTCCCACCCTCTAGTGTCTAAGTACAAAGTTTCATTGTTACAGCTTTAAAAATGACAAATTTCCCCTCCCCTACCCCCTATTTATCCATTCTTCCCTATTTTTTTGCAATAAAAGTAGCCTAAGTTGTTTCTCAGGGTCTATTCTATCTCTGTATCAAATTTCATCAAAATCGGTTCACTGGTTGAGGCGTGAAAGCGGAAAAGACAGACAGACAGACTTACTTTCGCACTTATGATATTAAAGTAGGGATAAAGTACTGTTTTTCTAAATATGTATAACTAACGAGCAATTTTATTTTCTGCAACCAGGACTAACTAAGTTAATGTTTTCTTCGGGTCATATAAAAGACTTCAACGCGTAATACCCAACTTTATATTTTTTACAATTTAACGTTTTTCTTTTATTGGTTGTAGTTGTTGTTGGTTTTTTTTGTTGGTATTAATTATAGAGTTAAACATGATGGTTGACGAAGAACATGTGAGATATACATATAGTGTGATAACTTATAAGTGTGGTATGTAAAGCTTGACACATTAGTAGTTCTCAGTGAGAACACAAACTGTGTAGGTTATGGTAGGTTATGTTCAAAACTTTATATATTTTCAATACAATCAATATATTAAATATATATTCAATATATTCTTAACTTCACTGTCGTTCATAACTTTTCACTACCACTGGTTCAGGGGTGGACAAAAAAGTAAAAATGATATTTTTCTGAACAGTATTGTCCATTATTATGGTTCGATGGATCGTTTAATTGTATACTATTTGCATTAACAGCCTATCAGTCATACAAATCAAAATGAGAGCAACGTCATGGTAAAACCTATCATGAAATATAAATTATACATAACATACCTCAGCAACTGTCAATTCCAGTTACCTTGCGCCCTTTACTTGTAACTGATCTATGACAGAATAAATATAATATGTTCTCATTCGAGATTAATTGGATCATTGTCTTAGCGAAAGTCGGCCGACCTTGCCCGAACAAACTTGACCTTGCGTCATATGTGACATAATATCATGTATCATTCAAAGTCAGCTTGTTGTCATTTGAAAAGGCTTTACGTTGTTAGATGTTACACAATTATATGAAGGGTATATTTTATTATTCTGAATCGTAATATCTTTTTGCATACTTTTTTATTTTAAAATAAGAATAGGCACATTTTTTTCAAACTCCAAATCTCATTGAAGTCACTTACCATAAAATCTAATATTTAATGAGTGTATCAATCCTGAAAATAATTCTAATTGTAGTCCTAAATATTAGGTGGTATCTGAGGAGGTTGAAGCGCTTATACTACACACATGTCTCTACTTAAAACTTAACAATTAACTGTACTGCATTGTGCTTTGGAGTATGTTCCATCACGCTGCACCAATGCGTACTTATTGCTGGAGGATGAACTTACGAGTTAATGGCCAACCTAAGTCAGATTGTTCTTAAATCACCGCTTTGCCCTCCGTTGAGATTTGACGACTTCTTTTAAATATACTAATGGAGACTGAATATTTAAAATGCCCTCCAAAGCACGGAAGCTTACATGAAATTTTGCTACAGTGGCCATCAATCCAACTTCCGACCGCGCCTTACATTGCTTATTTTTTCTAGTCTAAATAAGCCGCGGGGTAAGCGCATTTCTGACCTTAAATTCCTTAGAAATAGTCTTTGAACTTTAAGATTTTTAGATTTTGGGATTAGGAGTATATACCAAAAAGAAAGATAGAATTCTTAAGAACTTGGTTTGTACATAAACCAACTATTACTCTGTATTGAAACCAAAAAAATCAGTACCATTTCAAAACTTGGTTATGAAAGTTAACACATTAAAATATAAAAGTAACATTAAACTACAAACCGTTAATATAATATGTAATCATTTTACAACAGCAACAAAAAATAGGTGGGACATGTTTTAACATAAACAATTACGTAATGCATATTACTTTATTTGCAAATTACGCGTACACTTCTGTGTGATGTCATACTACCGGCAAAATTAAGTAAGTTAGCTATAAGACCTATTGCATACTACACTGACCTCTGGTATATATTATTGTTAAGTGAGACCATGAAAGAAAGAGTAACAGGAAGTGGTAGGAGCCGATTAGTATGGGAACTGCTGTAGTTGGCTACAGTGGTTATATAGTTAATCGGATACATCATCATCAACAACAACATCCCATACGAATCAGATACATAGAAATTAGTACCTAATCGTATTCTTACTTATCGTAATTTTACTATCCGCAAAACAAAATTTACGTGACTGCACTGACGTTAAGTATGCTAAGCTGATCATACTGGTAGTTGCCTCAAATCGCCCACGTGCCACTTCCCGTTGTCTCCTTGTTTCATGGGTTAGACTGTAAATGTAAATAAGATTATTATTTTAGAAACGGAACCTGTTACAATGTAGTTTGGATTTTAATCCAAAAAGTAGTATAATGTTGTGTAAAAATTACAAGTACAGATATAGACAAAAACAGGTCTATATTGAGAGCAGCATAAATTATGTTTTATAGTAATTACTCAAGAAACATTAAATGTTTAAATTAATTTGAAATGAAGTTTATAATCACAACTTATGTTCAAATGTTTTGGTTTCCAGGTCCTAATATGCGTGTTATTGGCGCTAGTGGCAGCAACCCTTGCGCGGCCAGACAGCGCGGGACACTACCCTGATCCTCCGCCAGGCATTTCTCATGGTAATTGAATAAATATATTTTATTTTATTTACATGAATATTTTAAAATATAAAAGTCATCGTTAACGTTTATAAATGTTGTTTCCGGTGCTTTATTGATGTTCAAACTCAAATAAATCGTTTTCTGTTCTTCTGTTCATCGTGAGTAAGCCTTCTTATCCGATTAGTCGATTAGTACTGTCAGTCATTAAATTTGTTCTTATGGTCAATTTGAAAATCTTGAAACGTTTTCAATTAGTGGTAATCCCCTAACCACAGTTCTCTACTAATCCAAAACGAAGCAGCGTGGTGTGCTTAGCGGAGTTTTAAGACTAGTGCTCGACTCTTCTTACTAAGTGTCCACTCAGTAATATATAATGAAAAATCCATTCCTAGGAACTGTATAGTCAACGAATCTATGTTTATTTTTAATTAATGCTACAAATATTTTTTTCATAATTTCCAGGTGGCATACCATACGGCAGTATGAGTGGCAACGTCGCTGCATACTATAAGAAACGAGCGCCATCTGGCCCCAGAGTTGCGAACTTCCAAGATGCTGAAGCCCACCTTAACTTCGCGCCGATTGAACAATGGCTGTGATTATGCTTGAACTGTAGTGAAGTGCGAAGTTTGCGTTAATACACAATAGATGGCGCCTATTTCAATTATTTAAGGAAAGGATATTTTTATTGGACTACACCACAGACATATCTAGATATGTAGTGGCCTACACTGATAAACGATTTATGAATTATATGAAGTTAGATTAAAAGGTTTGAGATGTTATATAATAATTTATATCAAATAATAGGTAAAATAAAGCTAAGTTAAGTAAAACTTATTTAATCTCTTTTATTTATACGTATTAAATATCTATTTATATCTAATTTTATATATCCTTCAACACAACGGAAGTGGATATCCAATAAATAATTAATAAGTAATAATTAATATAAATGTACAAAAATATTCATTGTTTAATAATTATCCTATTTTATACTTTAGGTAAAGACCGAACAATTCATTTTCGTTATTTTCATATTAATGACATTTCCATACAATAATTTAAGGAAAAACGGTTTAAGTAAGTACTCTTTAAACGATAAACGATTTAAGTGAGTAGGTCTACCTACTACTTAGTACGTTGGAAATACTCGTGTAGATATAATTGTAATACTGTAGATAAGATGTCGATTCTGTTAAAGCATAAAGCGACTAGATTTTTAATAATATTTTTGAAAAATGTCAAAGTCACTTTTCAACACGTAGCGTATATGTATATTAAACTAATTTTAATACAAATTGAAATATATTTTTAACATACCTATATATTTTGTAGACAATAAAAAAAAGGAGCTTTCTACACTCATAGCCCCACAGAAGGATTTTCTCTGGTGTCGTGGGTGCCATGGACACACAAAGACGAATTCACAAACACACAAACAACAGAAATCTAATTTCAATATTTAGATATCTGTCTGGCAGGGAATCGAACCCGGGCCCCACTGCGTGTCAGACCGGTATGGTAACCGCTCCCCCACGCTGGTCGTGTATTGTATTTTCTGAAATTATCGTCAGATTTTAATATTACACATTTAATATGGGAGTAACTACACGAGAGAAATGGTTAAAGGATGTATGTAAATTCCCAAAAACATTATTAACTACCTTTTTAATAAAACCGTTTCGTAGTTTCATCATATATCTAAATTAATATTCCATTCGCGACACAGATGTAATTGTGGGGAAGTCACGTGGTACAGTCAGCATCATACAGTTGGTGTCATTAAAACCGTCCACATTGTTAGTTACAACCAAAGTGCTCAGAAATATCGGCACAACCAACGTGTTCTAATTGTTGACAACATCTTAAACTCCCATATGATAGGACGTTCATAAATTCAAACTATGATGCTGACTGTACTTTAAGCGGCCCGCAAACATTTAATTACGTCGGAAGTACTTGCTAAATTATTTGTTAAACCGTTTCCCACGTCGGTACCTGGTATTGTCACCGTTACAAGATAATTCCGATTGTCACCTGTATTAGTGGCTACTTTGTTTGTAATTATACTACAGTACCTACCTACTTATAGTTTGGCGGAACTCCATCTGAATTCGGATGTACCTAAATTTAAAAATCTATCCTTTTTCCTTTTAATAAAAGATCCTTTTGGAAATATGTAATTATAAGTTGCTATTCTCACTAAATTAGAATGTTGCTTATGTTCTTTTAGACTTTATCATACTTTATAACTACCTACAAAATGAGAATCAATAAAAAGTTCTTAATACTTCTACTTCTAAATCAAGTACTAGTGCTGTATACCCAAGTGCTTTCCTTTTATTTCTTCTTCAAAAAAGAGTGCAAAAAGAGCTCTCTTTCAAAGCCGGCGATGCATAAGCGACTCAAGTGTTGCAAATGTCCATAGGCGGCGCTGGTCTTTCCATTAGGTAGGCTGTCTGACTTATCGTTAGGAATAATTATAAAAAAATGAGAGTATATAATAACATCCTAATCCTAATTATTATAAATGGGAATTTCCGTTTATTTGTATGTTCGATTATTTGTTTGTAACGCCTTCACGCATTAACTGCTCAACCGATCTTTATGAAATTTTGCACACACATAGTAAGGGATCCAGAAAAGGACATAGAGTACCTTTCATCCCGACAAAACGTACTA
>DWPV01005408.1:0-12487 GCA_018251915.1 Urbanus proteus proteus
AAGAAGTGTAACAAAATAAAAGGCCTTCTGAAAGCAAATACGTAAATATCAGTAATACTGACACGGACATGCACTTTCCAATTGATTTTAAATCCTTTTCGACCACTGAATTGCGGATCTTACGACCCGTATTAGGTTTGTAGGTCTTGAGACCAGACTGCACTGAGAATACGATGAGAGCTTCTTTTATGTAAATAAAATTATAGTCTCGCAGTGGTTTTAATATAATTGCATTTTTAAAGTCATAAATTTTCTCTTATTCATAAAAATAGAGGATTCGATTCTAGAGGATTAGAACATAGGAACATATTATATGGAGTAGATTTACGACGTACAAAAATTAAAAAAAAAAAAACGAAACACATACACACTTATATCCACTACTAATATTTTTTTTGCAACACTATCGTAGTATATATTATTAGAATATCAATATCACTACATATTATAAAACAAAGTCGCTTTCCGTTGTCTGTCCCTACGTATGCTTAGATTTTTAACGATTTTGATGCAGATTTTTAAATAGATAGTGATTCAAGAAGAAGGTTTATGTGTAATTTAACGCGTGCGATGTCGCGGGCAAAAGCTCGGCTAACTATATAATAGGTATTACGAACAAATATATTATACTCTAGATACGATGTCGAACCTTGCTTAATCTAATAACTTTGAACGACATTCCTCGGAAACCGCTCCAACAATTTGACGTAATTGAGTAACTAGATAATGTTGTCTTCTGAGTTTATATAGAGAGGTATGACGGAAGTAATTGTCCAAGTGTGAGTTGAAATCACACAGGGAAGTTCCGTACTTTTTTTTATGATAGCAGCTTTGAAAGTCCATGCATTGTGAAAATTTTAAAGGTTATCTGATATGATTCCTACGTTAGAATGACCCTACATATTTATATGGGTTCAATGGATGATGGAAAAGAGACGAGGCCCGTTAATTTCTTTTTATATCATTTTAGAATTTGGTGTTATATTGTCTTATTTAAAAAATAAGTGTCTACATAGGTATGTATTACGATTTAAGAGATAGAGTCCTGCTAGTAGGATAGAAGGAAAAAGCAGAAGCTTAATAATAGGGTCCCGAATTTACCCTTTGGGTGCGAAACCCTAATAAGTTCCGAAATAATCTTACCTCCGGTTTACTCACGGCGTCATACACGCCAAGTAACCCCATGGCGAATACGATATTAGTTGTTACAACGGTGGATTATTACATTATGTCTAAAAATGACACTAACACGTTCGTTTTCTCCAAGATCAGAGGTACTATTAACTTTCGTTTCGTGGTTTCTATTTTTACCGCAGAGTTATGATTGTATCATAGAGCTTTTATATTTAGAGAAGGGGAGCTAGCCTAAATGTGTGAGAAAGCGAATGAGGCTACCTTATTTAATAAATTGATTAGACAAAGATCAGTATAGGTTTGTCTTCTTACTTATTACTTGTTGAAAATTCGCACTGACAGCTCTTCTTCTCTTAGTATAATAACTCTATGGTAATAATCATAACTCTATGTTAATAACAGAAACCACGAGAGGCAATGTAACTAAAAAAATCTTAATGTAAATTCTACAGCAATTAGGTGCTCAGTTTCTTTGTAAAACAACTGTTTGAGATAATTACGTTTGTAAAACAAAAACACTGCCAGCAAATGACTGTTTTAATGTTAAGTTTAACTTTTCATAGATACAGGTAAGTGGCGTGCAAACTGCGTTCTTGCATTGTACTTTGAAAAGCTTAATGTTAATTTGAAACTTGCTCCGCAATTGTCAACTTTATTCAGCAGTGATTCAGTTGTATGAATTTTGGTTTTCGAAATTTGTGTTTATTTTTTTTTGTATGATCAAGGTAACAAACGAGCATGCAGTCCAGGTGGTAAGTGGCCACCGCCGCCCATGGACATCTGTAATCAACCCCATATAAGATCACAGTCCTACCTGAGGTCCACCACAGATGCGTTGCTACCTTTGAGGACTAAGTTGGAACGCCTAGGATAAGTATTTCTACCATACCACACCCTTCAAAACAGAACACAGCAGCGCTGAACACTGCTGTTATTAGCCAGTAATATGCAGTGGCGGTGATGACGCCGGAGTCAAACCACAAGGGACTCTGCCACCTTGAAATTCATGAACCCTACATCCTGAAATTTCTTAATAATACTTGTATTCTCAAAGATACGTTAAGTCTATTAATGTAGTAGTTTCTTTGGAAGACTTTACATAGAAGTAACATCATCTTGAGAAGACAATAATTCTTCTTTAAGATCCGTGCCCACCAGTGGGATAGAGAGTATTAGCTGTATTTGGATGGATACACATATATACGACCCCGAGGTGAAACGGTCACCATAACGGTCAGGAGCACAGTGAGTCCCGGTTTCTATTCCCGGCCAGCCAGGTATCTCAATGATGCATATACATTTCTGTTCTGACTCTGTCTGTGTATTTGTCTTTGTGTGTCCATGGTACCCACCCACAATATAAGAGAAATATCTACTGTGAGGTTATAAATGTTTAGAAAGTGAAATCCATTTATGTAGAAAATTCGCATCGATAAGCATTTAACCATGATATACATATTATGTCCCACAATTATCGCGGGGAAGTAATCTATTTCCACACAATGTATGTTTGCCAATACGAAAATTAAGCTGCCTTTAACATTCAAGGCTTCTCTTGTTACTGTTCTAATTATTTTGGAAGCTCCCGTTACGTCAAATATTGTCTTAATAACGCGATTTAATGGTTTTGTCATTGTTCAAATTCATTAATGAGTACGTGTATTTTATAAGCGGAGACTATCGTTGTCAATTTTGCTCTGCTGGACATAGATCTTGAGTTCAGAGTGAAGAAGGTTTAGAACCACGCCGGTAAGCGATGAATGGTAGACTGAATGAGAATTAAATTATATAGGTACTTTTTAGTATAATAAAGATATTCCTCAAAATAGTTAAATTAGGTTCATTCATTTAATATCAATCAATAAACAATATAATTATTCATTTTAAGATTAATTAAAATAAACTTAATTGAGAGAAACCCGTTGTCTTCGTCCACTGTCTAAAGTTACAAATGAACTTAAGTTTGGCAATCTTAAACATTAATTCCCGCAATCAGTGTGTACGGAAGTAATCGACACAGATCTCCAAAATTATACACGTTTCATTATCGTTAAAGCCTCCAAGATCCCAAGCTTATCTCGTAATGAGTCCGTGCGCGTTGGGAATTCCCATTTAGGAGGTATCAATGTTTATTAGTGCATCGCTGAGGTGGGATTGCTTCGCGCATCGGTCGAAAATGGACCGTGGTCCGTATCGGAGATAATTATGACTCATAACTTATCTTAATTAAAGCTTAAAAGCGTCAATGTTAAGAGACTAAATGTTACTCGTGAAGAGGGTTTGAGATCTCAAAGCGTTGGTCATCTGTGTATCTAGGGAGCAAGATATAAGGGAATTTAATTTGTTTGTTAATTGTTGCAATCTTAAACGTTTATTCCCATAACTATTGAATGGGACAGCTTTTGAAAGTAATATACGCTTTAATGCCGTCGAAGCCACTAAGATCTCAGGCGTATTTCGTGAGAAAGTCGAGGGCTTTTAGAAGTCCTATTAAGACTTTTCCATTAAGACTCCTATAAAAGAATAAGGAAAGAAGCAAAAGTTACAGGAATATTTATTTTAATATTTTTTATAATTATTAATTATTGCCGCAGCTAAATCTTTTTAACTTAAAGAGTTTCTGAGCGCTAATTTCAAAAAGATTTGACAACAAATTATTTACGATTACTAAATGGTTCCTAAACCTTTGAGTAATTGCAAATAATATCAAAAAAAAAAAATACATTTCTTTCTTTGCTTCCGAAGAATACAGTGTCCCAGTAACCAAACTCTGAAAGCGACCTCTAGTATAACATGTAAAATGGACGATGTATCATTTATGTACGAGTGCAAAGAGAGGAGTGTCAGTGGTTGGATGTAACTTTAATACTTGTCTCCAGTTGGCTGCACTCCAAATGTAGACGATGTCTCACATTGAACGCGGAAACACACGGAGAGTTATTAGTGGATTTCACGCCGCGGTTCGAAATCAAAGAGAGTTATTCATAATAAGAACTAATAAATAAATATGAGTAGAACGCGTGTTCCAGGAATTTGAATTTATGAAATTGTAATGAGTCTTGCTAAAGATTAAGATAATATAGTGGAGGGCTGTAAGATTTATTCCTCGAAACCCAAGGCCGGTCAATGAATCTTTATATAAACATTTGAAATGTTTGTTTTTCAGCGTATGTATTTCGTTTTGAAATTTTCGTTGTTTGTGTTGCTACGTTTCGTCTTGTGATATTGTGCATGTACAGTGTACATTACCTTATTAATGACTAGCTGATCCCCGCGGTTTCACCCACGTAGACACGCAGACATGTATTCCTTTTGACTTTTTTAACGCGAGTGAAACCGCGGGGATCAGCTAGTGTCAAATAATATAGCTGCATAATATGTAAAATAGGTCAGGCAATTAAGTGATGACCATCCAGGCACATTTATTTGCCTTTATTTACCTATAACCCTTACAATGTTGACAATCGATTTTTATAATTTCACATACACGTAGCCACTCCAATGCGTTGCTTTTTACAAACACGCAGCGTCAAAGTTCCTTTTTGCCACGTGTATATTTCAACCCCTAGAATGTAGAGAAAAACAATAACGCTGTCACAATGACTCTCTGCGGAACGCTTGCGGCGTTTCGAGCATAACATCCCTTAGTATTGATGTGTCGTTCGTAAAGCCTAATTGGATAAAACTTCATATATTACCTATTGTTTTATTCCCCACAATTGCGTAATGCTGGAATGATGTCATTTTCATTTCATAATACTCTGTTAATATGCAATATTGTTCCCCGAAATGTAATTTAAATTCTGAAAGCTCGGATACGTGCTCTAGGCACCTATTAGGTGGAATTAATTAAAATATTCAAGTGGATCAGATGTTGGAATCAGAGGACAAAAGTTACTTAATAAAAACAGATTGCCTTGTAATTAATGTAACGTAATATTACCTGGAAGAGCTTGAAATTTTTATGTGAAAGGTATGATGTTATAGTTTTATTTTAAAGGTATTAAATAATATTCATTATATTAATAGGAAAGAAAATCATATCAACAAAAAACAAAATCAATGTCATTGTTAAGAGTTTTAGATGTTGTTTTACTCATTGTGTTTCCCTTTTTAAGAATAAATCTATAAAACATGAAGTCCCACAGGAAGTGACATGAAGTCACCAATCACTCAACTCTATTAAGATAGTTGTTGATTAAATTTTGGGATTTTCAAACGGTCGTCGTTAACCCGTCATCGCGTTTTTACTAGTGGTATATCAATACATTATTTTATTGTCTTACTGGTAATGAGTCTTCTTTCAGAGCCATAAGGTTTAGGTTCACCGAGAGGCCAAGGCTAGATTGGTAGACTTAATAGACTTTGAAGAAAAAAATCGTTAGGTTTCTTTACGATGTCTCCCGTCAGTGTTATAACAATTGATAATTCATGTTTAATACGATCATAACTTTAAAAAACAAAGGTCTGGGTTTAAACCTCGGACCCCGATTAGGTCCGAGTTTCAACCAGGCTATCACAGCCTTTCAAACAGTATCAAACAATAATAAATAAATAAATAACGCTTCACATTCATAGCCCCATACTAGGATTCCCTGTGTCGTGAGTGCCATGGACAACATACAAGACAAGGACACACACCCAGACCGAGAACGGAAATTTAAACTCATCATTTAAATTTCCGCCTCGCTGGGAATCGAACCCAGGACCCTTGGATTAGCGCCTCGGCGTGTTAACCATTACGCTATCCGGGTCTTCATAATACATATTGCTGAAAAAAAAACACAAAAAAAAATCTTTTCATCCGTTGCGAATTGGTGCAAAATCGTCGTGAACGATATATTACGGGATATGTCCCACATGTTAGGGGATTTGGTGAGCTTTGGCAAGAGCCACATTGATGTCATGTCAATTCATGTTTTTATTGATTTCTTTTTCGAAATAAAATCGTTGGCGACTCTTTATCAATTTTTATATAAATATTTTTTTTCTCACAAAATTTGAGTAAAAAAAGCATGCATTCCATCTGACATTAAATGAACATTGCCGCTCATAGGCATCTGTTATCATCTTCAGATAAGAAAGGTGACGTGTTTGTTTGAGTGTTACAATTAGTAAGTGCCTTCGTAGGCCTATGCAAAATAAAGATATCTCATCTCATCTCATCTCATCTCATCTCATCTCATCTCATCTCATCTCATCCATCTCATCTCATCTGATTGCATTTCATTGTTATAAAATTGCTGCTCTTGAGAACCAAGTTAGTTTCAAATCAAAAATCTTCACCACTTTGCAAGGTGTTTCCTTATGGAGAAGAAGGCAAATAAAACATATAGGTATGTTTCCATTGCCCTGTAAAACGGAACTGCACTTACTGTAACTAGAAATGTATCATATTAATTCATACCACATTTATATAAAAATCATGTAAACACGAAACCTGCTAAATGTCACTGTACGAGTATGTGATATTTCTTTTTAGGTTCTAGCTCGTCAGGTCAAGGCCTGTATTATTTTATCTTTATACAACGCTTTTAAACTGGAACAAAGGGAGAACAATAGATATAGCACGAAAACCGCCTAATTTGTTGGCTACACAAAATCTAACCAAGGTTTTTGAACAATATGTTAGTTTATTCATAAGTACATAAGTAACTGTAGAATAGACACAAATTAATGTTAAATCGGAAAGTAAAAAATGTTTTGGATTACACATTTATGTTGTTAAAACGCTTAGATGCTTAGCCCGACCAATAAATAACAAAAAACTAGGAAAAAACATTATTTTCGGTAGTTTTCGGTAAATTAGACGTTAACAACGAACTTACTTGAATTTGTTTTTTTACGAATTATTTCTGTCTTATTTAAAATTGATATGTGCCCATTAAAGCTTTAAGGGTTCATATATGTTTTTTCGGGAATGACATCGAATAAATACAAATATGATGATATGAGATATACAAGGTAAACTTACTGCAAGACTAAACTTGACAACGCCGTGTTTATCCGATAAAAGGTTCAACGCTAAATTCTAACTTAAAGCTAGGAAGTCAGGTAAGTGAATTCAGATTACATACATGCGACAGGGACCCAATTCATATGTAAAGGGGGCGAGCAAACAGCTTAAGACGGGATGGAGCGAGTTGCAGTTTGTGAAAGGCAGATGGCGCCAGGTGCATAATGCATCGAGCGTCCCACGTTCGGACAGGATGAGCGTGTACGTCGGGACAGAGAAAGTTATAAGGTGATAAGTATATTAGCAAAGTTTTGACTTAGGTTTGATTAGAAATGTTTGTAGTATAGCCCCACGTGGACTGCACGTACATTTGCTACTTCTATATCATAAAAAACCCTTTTTGATTTGAAAACTAGTACTTCTGTAGGTAATCGAGGAAACTTAAAACTTCGAATTAAAATAACATGATTCTTACTTTAACCTGCGGAGTCTTTGTAAACATTTTGATTCCAAACCGACATAGGGTCTGGATTTATACATCTATACTTTTCTTTGTAAGCAAGTGTAGTAAACATACGTATTAGTAAGACAACAGACCATAAAAGAGTTTTACTTCCTCCTTTTCTTTGTAAATGCTAAGTTTCCTACTTAGTATCGACATTATTTATTGACATCGATGTTACGGTCGTGTACTGAATATTTATACGTGGCAGTGATTTTCTTCTTTTAGTTTTCACAATAAAATTAATTGTTCTCTTTATCAAATCTGTATTGCATTCAATTGAGATTTGTACAGAATACACATTTTTTATAATGAAGTTTTTTAAGAATGTAGTAAGGCGGCGTTTATAATTATTTATTTCAGTTTTCAGGCACCTTATGTAAAAAATATATAGCGTATAAGAATCCAACGATACCTCATATGTTAAAATCCGTTAAGTCGTTTGGGCTGTAGGGCGTGCTAGAGAAATGGACATACAGACATATTACCCTCTTCTGACGCAGTCGTATGAAAACAGTTTATATAAGGTCATGTTTAGGTTAGGTTATATTAGGTCTTGATGTATTATTGATAACACATTAAGCGGTAAGTGTCATGTTACAATGTGTTAAGAATTTAGTGACTTTTAAGCGCATCATTCAGAAGTAAGTGTAAAAATAAATTAATTAAAGTTGGTAACGTATGCTAACCAACTTTTATTTATTTATTTTTACACTTTATAGTCTTACTGTTTTAATTATTTTATGTATTATTCTCTTGGCATAGACGTACCTGAGTTCAGATTACTATAAATTTCTCATAGAGATGTCAAAATTGGATTAGAGAGGCAGGAAGCGAGTGCTAAATCAATATGAAGTTGATTTAAAATCTGACGCCATGCCAACTTAACGTGAAAATCTAGTTTAGACTTTCCGAGAGCATTATGCAAAGCTCGTACAACCAATAACAATCTACAAATCAGGATAATGAATAACGCATTATTTTTCAGGGATTGTTGATAACAGTCTTGTTGATAACAGTAACTGATGACGTCAAAAGTCTTCTGAAGGACGAAGCGTTCGTGGTTAATTCATTAGCAGTTACCTATGTCTTCTCAGCACTCGAAAAAAATGTCAGAAATATTTGATCTAATTCATTCCCAGGTTTCTATAAACCTGGGTTAACAGAGGTTAAGGATTTTTCTTTAAATCACACTTACATTGATCCATATATCCTAGTAGATAGAAAAATTACCAGCAGCAATGCAGCCTGCCGTTTTAAACCAGGCAGACAACGACCTGGAAGCTTACAATAAATAGGCTGTTCTCACTCACATCGGGACAAGTCTCCTTTCACTTATAAATCATATCCACCCTACTCTAAAGCTACCACATAGCGAGACTCCGTACTTGACAAGCTGCAAGACGATTGTCACTATCCCTTGTTGATTGTAAGACGTTCAATAGTGGAAGCGGGAACAGCGAAGTTTCCATTGTAATTAAATTCTCATTCAAAACTTCCTAAAACTTACGGATGGATCTCGGATTGTACTCGTACCTGGAATAAAGGAAATTGCACTTTAAATAGAGAATATAAAGGAAATGTTGCAGTAGTTACTGAAAATAAGTCTCTATAAGGAGCATATTGATCTTCCTCATGCCCTCAATAAACATTAAGTTTCTTTAGGAAATCCAATTGACATAAAATGTTTTTTTTCTCACGTTAGCCCTACACTAGAATTCTATGTGCAATTTAAAGAAATTCATTTTTCTACGCTTTTACGCTTGATTGCCAGTAAAATAATAAAATAACGAAAGTAGAAAGAAAAAGTGATAATATTTTGAAGTAACAAAATTACAGTAAAACAAAAAAGTTTTGCGTGCGTTTAGAATATTTATACTGTAAAACATTTATCGTAATTGCAGACGAAGTTACAGGCATAACCTGGAATTTATGTCCTAAATATACATAGAGATGATCTAGTTCTATGTAAAGTTTGTATAATGTTCTGGTTAGTAAATTCAACGGAGTATGAAGCCATAAATTTCATACTGAAATTCGGTAAAATTTTAGATCATAAGTCATGAATAACATGACATATTGGTTATGCGGTATTCGGAGTGATCGATCTATCCACATTTGCCGCCAAAATGTCCAAACTTCGTTGAAAGATCGATGCACTTTTGTTCTTGAATTATGTATCTTCTCATTACTCGTGTGTTATGTCTGTTATGAGCTCAGTTATGAGGTTGATTATCGTAATGTTTTAATGAACGTCTAATGTGTATATTTTAAAGTTTTTCTGAAGATTTTTTATTGTATAATACCTACAAGTATATTATTATGTCGTTAATAGGTCTATAACAGCCTGATACGTTTGTATTTTTGTAAATAATTAAAATTTCTTTTTTTCTTTCTTTCTTCCTCGCTTCCTTGCTTACTCGTTCCCTCTCTCCCTCTCTGTTTCTCTCCCCCCCTCCCTCTCTTTTTTCTTTTTTTACTTTCTCTCTCTCTTTCTTTCTTTCACTCCCTCTCACTCGTAGTTGCACGTAAATACGTTTTTGACGAAAGTTAAAGTTTTATAAATTACCCTAGAAATAGTTTTTTTTTTTGCTTATTTTTTTAAAGGATCGCGCTAACTACATAAAGGATGCGCTGCGTGTAAGCTATTTGCATTATAATAAAACAAAATTCAAAAATTACACAAACTTTTCTTCAGAGTATAATGCAGCAAGCAAGGAGGAAGTTTCATTAAAAGAGGATTTTTCTAAAAATATTTCATAAAGTTAAGCGCTATATTTTATGGTGAGAAGCAAAGATTTTAATTTCCACTTTATGCTAACGGATCTGTTACGTGAGCTAACATTATCTAGGAGGGGTTTTATAAACCTTTCACCTTCTTTATTATAATCTCTCACTACCCCACGGCTGGGCATGAGCTAATGTTAGTTCTCTATCACGTAAGTGTAGACATGTAGGGTAATTTGGAAAAAAAGATCCCATTTGAGACTCATGTTAGTCTAATTTTACCGTTACAAAATTTGCAATAAGTCCTATTGTTTATCGTTTCAAAATTCATTCATTCATAATCTATACAAATAAATAAATTGAAGTGTCTGTATGTGATTTCAAAATAACATTTTTCTACTCAATGCATATGAAAGCATACACGATACCTATAACAAAAATGCGATTTAAAAAAAATGACTGTCTGTCTGTTTGGCTGAGCTAATCTTCTAAACGGCTGGACCGATTTTGACGGGACTTTCACTGGAAGATTGCTGAACCCAAGGCGTAACAATAATAATTAATTTTTCGACAAAAAAAAACATGAGCGCGCGCCCCATGAGCGGAGCGCCCCCGAAGCGCGCGTGGAGGGCCCCCTCGCGGGAGAGCAGGATATCAACTACGTTTAAATATGTATTCCTTTTTACTTTTTAAACACGGGTGAAAGCGATGGTATCAGCTAGTCCTTGTTTAAAATTGTAATATACCGTTTAATAAAACCCACATAACAATTTCCGAATCTTGGATATAGACGCAGTCTTAAACCCAAGAAAACGATTTCGTGACAACGTCCACCCAGATCCCACTAACTTATTCCGGGAGAGCATCGTCCATTCTGATTTTAAAGTCTGGATAAGCTTGACAGTAACCCGAGTCATGTATTATGTAATGCTAGAACATTTTTCTACATACTCGTGTACTACATAGTGTAACGAAATTCAGTGCAAATGCTGTAACGTTTTTGGAGTACCAACAATTTTTTATATATTTATTTTTTGTGTGTGTATATGTCATTGAACTACTTCTAAACGACTGGACCGATTTTGATGTATTTTTTGTGTGTTCTAAGGGATTTGAGAATGGTTTAGATCCACGATTTGGTCCACTGGAAAGTGTCTTTTTATTTATTTTTAATTTGTAAGTATGTAGTTGTTGATTTACTTTAAAATGTTATAGACCTGCGAATTCACAATTAACTGTTCTATTTCTAATATTATCTATACAAATAAATAAATTGGAGGTGTCTGTTTGTGATTTCAAAATAACAATTTTTTACTCAATGCATATGAAAGTGTACACGATAGCTATAATAAAAATGAAATTAAAAATATTTAGTTTGTTTAGTTGAGGTAATCTTCTAAGCAACTGGGCCGATTTTGACGGGAATTTCACTGGGAGATAGCTTAAGGTTAAAGGCGTAACTTAGGCTACTGAAATTATTTAAAAAGCATTAGCGCGCTCTACACGCTTGCAGACGCCGACGCGGGAGCGCGGCATATCACTCACGTTTTAATAAGTACTCACTTTTATTTCTTAACGCGGTGGAAACTGCGGGGATCAGCTAGTATTTCTATAAGAACATAGTAATATCCGCTCTATCTTTCTTGTTTATTCTGAAGTTATTTCAAGTTGCATTATGCAATCCCTTGCTTCCTGTTACTTCTCTTTTGTTTATACTTGTTTATACTAATGCCAGGGAAAGCTCTCAGAGTAAGCTTTGCCTGGGTGGAACGTAAGCTGAGCTTTAAGCGTTGGTCTTTTCGGGGTTCGACTCTGGCAACACCGTCACACCTGTTTTTGTGTTATTACAGTGTTAAGCACTGCTGTGTTGTGATTAGAAAGGCCTGGTGAGGCAAACTTGCGGTATTTTATCTTAGTCAGAAATAACAATATATTCGAGGTTGACTTTATTTAAGAGTCCTTATTTGGGGTGCATTTTAAATCTATAAGCGGCAGTGACTAGTGTTACCATTTAGGTACTACAAGTGAACTATATGTATGTACAAATTTATTATTAACTATTTATTAAGATAATTGACTTTCAATGAAAACCAAAAATAACGCTTCACACTCATAGCCCCACAGTAGGTTTTTCTCCTGTGTCGTGGGTGCCATGGACAACACACAAG
>DWPV01005409.1:0-12486 GCA_018251915.1 Urbanus proteus proteus
ATGCGTTCGCTGTCTTGGAAACGCGGGATATCACTTACGTTTAAATAAGTACGCCTTTTTACTTCTTTAACGCGAGTAAAACTGCAGGGATCAGCTAGTTAAAAAATAAATGTAGAGCCTGTAAAAGTTGTCTTGAATGTTATGATTTTGTTTTGTCAATTATTTTATAAAAACTTTGATATATTATTGTAAACTGCGATTAGTAATTTTATGAAAAAATAAAAGAACGCTATTGGAGAAGATTTTTTATAATAAGAAGAACCCTTCCACAACCCTTCCACCAGATGGTAAGTAATCACTGCAACTCATGCTTCTATTATCAATCCCAGATAAGAAGTCTTGCAAAAGATTATCCTCATACATGTTGTTGCCCCTTCTTTATTTTACAGTTAAGAAGATCGATTTAACTTCAGTGCTCGCTCTCCGCAACTTCCTTCTGCAATATCATTTCTACCATCTCTTCATTTTAACCATTTTTTGAACCAACGCTAAAAGCGAGCGGTCGTTAGCTCATAATCAATATGGAAGTATTATTTTGGTATCAGTCATTAATTCACGCCTCATTAACAGTTCTTGTTGAGCTAGTTACTCGTTTCTAGGCAGCGATTAAACAAGTCCTTAAGCAACACCGATGAGTTCATTAGGGTATCGCGGAGGGACCTAACGAGAGACACGCAATGCTTCATATTCAAATTTTAAAACATTATCAATTATGTATATTAATTTAGCGATACGTGTACATTGGCCCTCAAAATAGAGTGACATGCTACTACGACCAAGGCTAAGGCTAACATATAGGTATGTTCTGTTTGTAGATGTTAATGAGTGTTGCGATTTGTCCAACATTTGTAAACTATAACATTTGTAGTGTAATGTCTTTTTTATTTTATTATTAGCGGAGTAAAACTTTTTAACTTTCAAAATCAATAATGAAAAAAATATGAGAGATAAGTCTGACCAATTTTACTTCTTCAAAGTTACTTAGTCAAAAGTGACTTTCAATATATTGAAATGTAAGCTAAGCCTAGTTAGCTATTTGTCTCGGTTAAACGGAATCAATCGGTTACAACCATACACAAAGGATATAATATATCTATGGTTACAACACAACACATACTCAATTCACAAATAATCAACAATCGACATATTTATACGGGACAATAAGTATTTCATGCCTCTAGGCCTATAAATACGATTGTCGAAATTTATCAGAACAATACTGTGGCTCCTTTATAGGATTGTGTACAGTTCATAAGGGTATCGGGGGCCAATGGCGGAGGTGCAGTGCTTGGGTTGCGTAAGCGCGGCCGATTTCTAGCTCCCACGCACAAGGTCAACCTCGGAGGACTGTCGACGGTATAACTGATTTTTATAAGCTTTTATTTAACTCCGCGTTTGTTACCTACGTATAAATGAATAATACAAATCTTGCAAGATTTGACAATGTATGTTTTGTGACGTCATTCTTAATTCAATATGGCGGATGCACCAATATGGCGGACTAATCATTATTTTTTATGCATACGCATAAAATAAAAAGGGTTTACTCAATATAATGCCAAAAATTTATGTCAATGCCTTGTTTCTTATAATTTTATTTATGGCTAGGTAGTTTTATTATAGCCATTATAATAATAGAATCTACGAGTATATAGGCATAAGTATGCCGCGTGGTTTCACCGCTTGACACCGCCCCTACGTCGTCTAGAACGGTTTCAACGCTTCAAAGATCTTGTGCCTAGAGTTATGTTGTTTACTGAGTTTACATATAAATGTATTTTAAATACGTATAATTATACTTATAATTCATTTTGAAATGATATTTTTAGCAAAGGAAAAATGAATAAAAACCAATAAGTAGTAAAACAATACCTATATACATTCATATGTACTTTCACAAATTTGTTGCATAGTTACGGCTACGGTAAAATAATACTTATCCAAATCTTATATTTGAAAACATTAAGTTAGTCACAAAGTACGAGTCATGTACGCATACAGGCAAGTATAAGAATAGGTAAAGATATTCAATAGTGTTCACCTAGTTCTCGAAAAGCGACTATAAGCAATGATAAGTATTTTAATTGTTTTATTGATAATACTAAACAAAAGTGATCTAATACCTACCAACGAAAAAAAAAGAAAATTGTCATGAAAAATAAAAAAGGCACTGATTTTTTTTGTCTTTGTAATCTGTACAAGTATTGATTTCTTAAAAAATACCCTCAATTTAATAAATTAACTATATTATACCTAGTTTATTATACGTAGATTTTCAAACCTCCTTTGAACACGGTGAAACAGATTCCTTTATTGTCGTGTTGCTCGAGGGCTTTGACCTTTACCTTTACGTGGTTAGTAACAATCGCTGTTTTTCTAACGTAAATTCGAATTGTGGCGATAATATGGATAATTCATTGCCAGATACGTACAGGATTGTAACCTTCAACATACTATAATCCTAGTTATTCTCGCTATTTAATTATGTGCTTTGTGACCTTGAAACATACACGGAAACCTACGCTAGAGATAATTTTACTTGCAAGGGATTTCTTGAGTAATCTGATAGTATTTATATCTAACATCCTTATTAGTGATATTTTGTAATATTGTCGAATAAACTTACGATTTTTAAAAATAACCACTAAATAATTGAGAATTCGCTCTACACAATAGATAAATAATCTTGTGTTTTAAACAGAAATGTCTAAGAATATCTAGAATATTCATCTAACATCTAATATCTCTAATATATAGCTAGGTAGGTGCATCTCATCACATACGCGGATCCACGAAGCTTTTACTTCAAAGTACTTAGGAGCAACTCATTAGCATTACCTGCACTCAAATCTCGGTACCAGAATCATTGTCATATTCATACGAGTATACAAAGTTGTAAGCTGTAAAACAATATGACAAGCGTTTGCTTCATCAAAATTTTATACGACTTTCTCATTGGAAATTTCTTACTAGCGTCATTCTAGTAACTGACCCGTAGACATGGGGTACCTACGTTTTAGTGTTGTTTTATAGTCGTTTTATGATTCGGCGAGTCGATCAAAGGGATAAATCATATCCTACGCGGAGCGATGCACAAATGATGTGTTACGTACATAGCTAAGTCGTCGTAGGTATATAAATAGAGATAATCTCCACCACCATCACGACGAGACCTTGAGAGGTGACGCCTACTTACCGCGTGTCCGTAGCCACCTTCGCACGCCATCAGTTCTATTTGAACAACCGTAGAAAAATATTGAAACTCTACATACAATGTTAGGTGTAAAATAGATGTAGTAGTCGATTTAAACGTGGTTTACTGATTATTAACACTTGGAGCACGTGTTGTGTCACTATCGCCTACGCCATTGCGCTCGAGCGCCTAGACCTTATTGTTACATGTAATAGACATGTCAGTTTCTTTGATTTTTATTTTTATTTTCAATAAAAAACTAGAATAAACAAAATTTTTATCTATCTAATTTAGCTGCAACACTTTTTGTCTAACTTTTTACTACTAGAGAGTGTTTAAGCATATTCTACGTTATTCCGAAATTAGTAACTAATTAGTAGAATAAGTCTGTATTCAAAATCTTCAAAACTAGCGATATTTTTCAAATATGACACATTTTTTAATATTTTCTAAAAAAGTATCCTATAATGGCCCCTTGTAAGATACCCTAATATTGCATGAAAATCAATTTAATAATCGCAAGATTAACTTGTACAGGTAATGTACATTAAAAAATAAATACAGGTCATCATGATTTATCACCGTGTGAAGTATACGTACTTGGGAGATATCTTGAACTTTATTCATTTGCAGATAAAACGTGCTTCTAATAATTTCGCATGAGATTGAACGCATTTGTCGCTACAAGGCGGAGTAAACAGGAAATTAAAAGCCAGCTCCGGAGTAGCGGTAACCAATGTGTTCTCAGAGCCTCGAGCGTGCAAACAAATGAAAGAGGTGATGCAGTCGAGCAAAAAATAGAAAAAGTCTTCCTTTTCTACTGCTTTTCCAAGTCGAGTGAAAGAAGCCTTCGTGAATACGTAAAACGACTGTGGATAAAACATTACACGTGTAATATTCTCATTTACACTGTAGCAACTACGGATCTACGTGTAGCTTTTCTATACGCTTATCATTTTATATTAAATCCATTTTATCATCATCCATTTTAAAAATCAAGCAAATACTGAATCTATTAATGGAAATTGCAAAAATAACTAGGTATGTTATCATCGACATTAGGGCTGCTTAATTAAGGATATGTCAGATGCTATAAAACTTGACTGCAAATTGGTCATAGGAGTTCAAATTTATTTACAGAATTAGATATACATACATCTTATGTAACCTAAATGTAGGTAACTGCAATGCAATAGGTAAGTTCGCAGAAATCTGACCCTATTATCTACAACTGTATAATCGTACCTTCGAGAAAATCAGCTTATCTATTCACGTACCATTCAATAATGACGGCTGTGGATTAGAAAATACATGGTAGATTACAAGGTCGTAAAAGTCATGGTAAGCAAAATTGAAATCACGCCTGCATATCAAAGGGAATCTTTGTAGCTCGCGAATTGAGGGTACAAGGCTCATTTTGCTTTATGCTGTTTTGTTGATTAATTTTCAAACTACGCTACATATGCAATACGATTTTCTACGAAATTTTACTACGTTTGGCTTTTTCAGTAATTACCAACTTAAAAAGATATGAATGTTCGTCATGTTCTTTTATAATAAAGAAATAGCTAACAATAGAGTCCATCTCATAGTAAGTGACGACTTAGGCCAATGGACATGTGTAATGAACCACAGAAATAATTAGTTTTACTTAATCTAACCTTGGGGTTCGAGACCAAAGTTGGAACTTCTCGGGTAAATACGTCTCACCCTCCAATATTAGGTATTTCTGGTTATTAGGTAACTGAAGTTATTAGGTAGAAATAATTGAGACGGTGCTGTCTCCGGAGCCTGACTATAAAATGTTCTAAAACTTTCATTTACCACTATCATCAACTCTTTTTATTCTTCTATTGTGAAGCACGGATTTCCTCTTAAAATACAATGAGTGTACGTCATATGCTGACCAAGTGTAGATTAATAAAGTTCAAACAACTTAGTGAACTTTTTGTAGAGAACTTTCAGGTATGTAGGTTTCTTCACGTTTTCCTTCACTGTTGAATTATAATTAGGATATATTCATACACCCATAACTTAAAAATAAGAGACGCGTGTCTGGGATTCAAACCCGTGAGAAATCGAAATTGATACTACTATGCTAACTCTGCTTCTTTTCTTTCATTAACAGATTATGTTCATGTTGAGACAGTGTGCGTATCTATACTTTATTTATGTATCTATTATAGGTACCATATATTTAGTATGAATAGCAATACTTATAATAAATAATTTATGTGGCATTTAAAACGCGTATTGTTGACGTATTATTAAACAAAATGACAAGTTTAGAAACAACGCGGTCGACAGTCGAGTTCCTTGTACTTTGGAGGGCACGTTTTCCTAGTCCAAGCTGTACCTATAGGTCATGAAAACTTGTAAGAGGACTCTCAGCGATTTGATAACTTAGACTATAGACAAGTTTGACTTAACTCGTTGGTTCAGCAATTTGGGTTGACGCAGTATGGTGGTATAGCCCCTTAAATTCGCCAATGAGAATAAAAGGAGAGCCACACAAAGCCGAGAAATGTTGTAGTTGACACCATAGACCCAATAAATTAAAGGTTTAAAATACTTAAAATTAAATACTTATATATGTATTTTATTTATCATATATAAAAAAGATCTGAAAATTTTAATTATATTTCCGGTTCATACTAAAATTAATGTGATACCTACCTATGTATATTTAACATTATTTGCACTCAATCGCTTTGTTAGCTACTTAGCTTACAAACATATTTTATTCAATAACTAACAAAACTTACAATATTTTTACTCATAAGACAAATTAATTAGGCAAGTACCAATTTAACTTTATTTTTGTTATCACAAGATATCAATCCATTCATGAATGAAAATAAATTTCGCATTTTATTCGAATAAATTAACAAACGTGGGTACTTTATTCGGTAACTTTATTAATAGTGAATAATCATAGAAACGATTTGGTAGGCGCCTATCGTAGTGCGCGGGCGCACGTGAGAACGCGATGTGTGAGGAGTGTGACGAATGATTTAGTACGACGCTAGACAGAGAGGTCGAATGTGAAATTAGGGTGGTTCCGTGAGGTCAACGACTCGCCGCGACGTTCGTGTCAGTGATTTTTATAATTTAGATTTTTGGATAAAATGCCCATTTCATGTAACGCTTCAAAACCTTCCCGCCAACGTCAAATACCGTAACATAACTTTATACGACCTTGATCTCTTAATTTATTTGGCGCCTAGTAACAAGTAATCACTTAATATAATAATCTATTACAGCCATACTCACGAGTGTTTTAAAATTAATTACCTATATCTTAAATACAAACTCTTTAAACAATTCTTGTATAATATTAGTACATAATTATAATTTAAATATTGAAAACATATTGTTGGTTTAAAATTATTAATATGAATTAATTACCTATGTGATTTTACCGGCTCTACCTACACATGCTATACAGTCTGTCCCAGAAGGAAATATAATTTCGGGTAGGTATCCACGGTTTGTGTGTGTGCGTTTGTGATCCCCTGAAGCCAATTTCTCAGATTTTGAAATGTTACATGTCATTATTAATTTTTTCTATTGTGTGTCATAGTAATAGGCCATATTATTCTAGGAGCTTTTGTAAATAGACGATTAGATAAAAATATTAAAATATAGAATCAACAACAATGAAGTACTATGGATATGACAAAATTATCTGGGTCTGGGTGCTCCAATATTTGTCTGTGTGTAATAGAAACACAGGAACATATAATTTCGTGAAATAATATCGACATTGAAATCGAGACACTACTTTAATATTTCACAATAATTGTAAGTGTCGTAACCTTGAAAAGTATAAACATTATCACCCCTAAAGTGCTCCTTGACCATCGTCACAGATAATATAATCGATATGTTATTATAGTTATAGATTAAATTAAAAATATAATTTATCCACAGTGGCTCTGATTATTATTACTTTTTCAATTGAAGTTAGTACCTACTTCTTAATGAATTGTCATTGAACTTCCTCTATTTTTTTAGCTAATTTTAAAACGATTTATGTTACGAATTATAATTAAGATGATGTAGATTTATACAGAAACATTACCGATGTAAACTAACTTATCTAGGAAATGTAGAGACAGCATAGCGCATAACAATGACACATACAAACTTCTATGTATATGAATAAATAAAAAATGTCTGTCTGTAATTTTAGAATCTATTCAGTGAATTGTTATTTTCTCAAGATCAAGCGTATAAATAATAAACCATTTTAAAATGTTCCTTTCGTTTATATAATATATACAAATTTATGTTGGATACTGATCCGATAACAAGATATTTAGGTAAAGATTTCATGGGGTGAAGCATAAACTACTTTTACCCCAGAAATAATTAGGATCCCTGCGTAAAAATCACAAAACCGTGCGCGACGGTGCATGCGAGCGGATCCGTGAGGGGAAGCTCGTCCAGTTATAAAATAGAAGTTTTAAAGACATTAGGATGGTCACACACTGCTGAATCCGGGTTCGATTCATAAGAAAAAAATGTTAGGTATGTCTCACTGATGCAAAGCGTGCTAAGGAATATCCTGTGCGACCCTACATTCGCGGACGTACATACGTCTTAACTTTAATGTAATTTTGGCAACCTAGTCTCAGTTTGGCAATCTAGTCCATTATAAACCATGAACCTGATGTCCTAAGCTCTGTAAAAATCATCTAAAATTTCTGAAGATTTCCGTCAAAATTTGACGACCAACGTCTTTTGCTTACCATTCGAAAATGCTTAATCCCTCTACAGCTGTACCTTTAATAGGTATTGGTCCTAATATATAAAACTCCATTGAGGTTCATTCTTCTTCTGTTGATCATTCGGTACCTACGTGCTCTCAACACTCTACATTACTTTGTATTTACATAAGCAATAACCAACATATAAATCGACTTATCGTACCAAAAGGAGTAGGTTACAAAGAAGATCTTTAGAATTTATGAAACACCTGTTAAGTATTTTCGATGTCCTTGTAGGACAAGTATTGTTGTAAATACTTTAAGTGATAAATTAATATACGTATTCCGTATTTAGATATTATACATATTTATTACAAACATAATCATTAGGTGTTGCTTTTCTTGTTTAAATATTATGATGAATAAAATAAATGCTAATAAAAAAACAAGTTTATAAATGAGGTGAAAAGTATAGTATATTACATATTTTTTATTTTCATAAATAAAGTACTAACTTAAATTATTTTGTTAATTAAACTTGTCTTGGTAAGTGCTACGAAATCTTTCTACATCGATTCGTAGTACGTACCATCGAGGAAAAAGACGATCACGATTATCATATCAGATTAGGTAAACATATTGTTTTAAGATAGTAATAAGAACAAGGATGTAGGCACAAATACAGGTTTAGGTACCACGAGCAGGTACCTACCTAAATATAAACATGCAATAGTTAGTAGAGGAGAGGATAAATTGAATAGGACGTGTTTACGTTCATTCGCTGGCCGCATAAACGGAAATGATCAAAATTTTGGGTTTACAGCGAGCCGCCTTTCTCCACCACTCGACGGTCCAGTGCCACGGGACGGAGCAGCCTTGCGCAAACGCTTCCCACACGTGCATCAGAGGCGCACTCATCATTCTTTGTACCGTTACCTTTCCTACTTCACAACAAGTTACAGCGTCATTCATATCGTAAAAGTAGGAATGTTTAATTAGAGAAAGGGCCGTGCTCAAAAACGCAACGATGCTAATAGATTGCAATCGAAGTCCTCGAGTGAGCTAGCCCTCTCGGGGTACGTGCGCGGGCGGAGCAGAGAGGCCCGGCGGGTGACCAGCGCGCCGCCGCGCCCTCTGCCTCGTCCCCCGCCACCCGCCTCGCCCTCTCGTTGCCCCGCGCGGGAAAATTTACACCGCGATAGATGACACTCGCTCTCAGTTATGTCATGTAGGATCAAGAAAATTACAACGCCGTTCGTGCCAATGCGCATGATTAACACGGTACATTTCTCATGCACATTGTTTTAGTTTTTGCCTGCAATTTCTACATGTCATAGATACGGTACAAAAATGAGTTGATAAAGTGCTATCATGTAAAATAAATGTAGAGTCTGGCATTTTATGAAAATATTATGGCATAGCTTAAGTATTGTTGAATATGATATGGCGAATAATAGCAAAATTTAGGTTTGTCAATTAGGTATGTAGGTAGGTGCTAACAATACGGACCGGTTAGCCTTGACTCCCGACATTGTAAAACTATTTTGGTCGGGTGCAGGCAAATCTAAAATGTCATTCTCGCTCTTATTTTGATACAGTGTATTGAGTGGGTCCCTCCGTATTCTTTTTAAAATAGATAAAAAACATATCAGATTTTTTCCTCAAAGGAATTAAGGTGCTATATGAGCTTCGATAAAAGATACATCTTTGATGTATTTTTATCAAAATTTGGAGATAGAGCGTCATTTATCACTAAAATTATTATAATAAATTCAATTAATTTATTCCGATAAATTATAATCAATGAACTTATTATTTTTTACATAATGGCCTTATCTTAATGATAAATCATTACGTGACGTGCAATGACGTGCCTAATTGCGTATAGTAACGTAGGCGGCATAAAGATAATAGGTAATTAGTTTACTAATAATTAATAATGAGGACATAATTAATAATGACGTAGCAATCATATAGATTCACATTAATAAATTGTATCAAAATCGTATATAAATAACCCGTAAGCTATTGTGTTTGTGTTGTGATGTTTAAACCTTTATAGGATACAGAAAACCATTTGTGCTGTGGAATATACTTGGAATATATATTATTAATATATATTGTATATTATGAACATCACTAAATCTGAGTTAACAATAATAAATATGAATACTGTCAAAAACGCCAACCTTCCTTTTCAGTGTAACTTTTTCCAGAGGTCTAGCCATAATCAAATCGTCATTTAATGAAAAAAACATAAAATATAATTATGTGAACTTTTATATTTATTTTTTTGATATAAATACTAATACTGTGGTTAAATTGCATATAACATTTCTGTCTAAGTCTGTACAGTAATATAGGAGAGGATGTTGAGTTCAATGTTTATTTTTGCGGGCCAAATTTTGTCGCAGGAACTTCGCAATAAAAAGTCATGATAAAATGCTAGTTCATTTAATTTAATGTATGTCATTACACGAAAATCGAAGATTTTTTTATATTGTAATCTCTATATTGAGGACATTATCACTCATAATTAAGTCATACAGCCAAAATTATTTCTCCGAATTTAAATTAACAAGCATTAGTGTATTTTGACGATGTTTACATTAAAAATAATCTCGATTTATACTTTGTAACATAGTTACAAAATATTATTTGTGCATGATTCAGTGAGTACTGTCGCAGGACGTGAGGTGCGCGTAATCAGAAGGTCGTAGGGTCTCCCACACGACGCCCTCCACTGACCTTAGGGTGGGTCCACATTCTCTCCTATTATTATTATTTGCTACAATATTCCAACGGTTCATTGTACAAGATTCGTAATATTACGTCGATAATATTTTTTCGAATAACTATTTACTAATATATATGCAATATGCATATATTTTTTAAATCCCCTATACCTCTTATATCTTCTATGTACATTAATGCATTGTTATATAATATAGCATTTTTAATTAAAATTTTAATAGACAAATCATAGGAAATATTTTTTCCGGGCATATTAGTTAGTACATTTAATTAAATTTTCAAGACATGAAATCCTTTTACACTCATTTTATAAAATATACAAGTAGGTACTAATGACTGAGAACAATTATTTAAAATCTTAATTAATAGGCACAAAAAAATACAAAATCCTTGTATAACTTTTACCTTACCGTAACTGGATTAATTCCAACCTTTAGGTAGAGCCGCTATGCTTTCTACTATTAGAGGATCATGACCACAGAAGCGCATCACAGATATCTCATTCTAAGAAAAAAGTCAGCGAAGACTACGGTCGTCAAGTGGAACGCGAAGAATGTAATCTGTTACTGCTACGTGCTTTTTATGAACTAACTTCACTGTATAAACCATGCATCTGTAAGGTTTTCTTGGTTGAGACGTGTATCCTATTTTATAGTTTTGTATGCCTAAATGTAACAAGGCAGTTCAGGCCAAAAATAGTAAGGACCAACAAGAAAAGTTAAAGATTTAATTGTTTTTCTCGTATTCAGTAAAAAAAATTAAAGGTTGGTGAAAAATTATTTCATAAACATCGAAAGGCTTTTTTTGATCGTCATGATCTTATTTATCACAGATTAAATAAATAGTGTAACAAATTGTTATAATTGCATGATTTTAAAAACTCATGAAATTTAATCTGTTTAAATTAAGTACTCGGATATATAAGATATATTTATCCTTTAAATCTAAAACCTTGAATTCTGGCTCTTAGATAAGATCTGGCTCTGTTCAATGGAAACAGTGACGGAATATTTTATTTTCATCAAATGTATTATATTTGGGTAGTTCCGACACTATAATCCTTAAACATAATTAGGTAATTAAGGCCAAACACAATAGTATAGGTAAATTTATACTAACTAATTCAATACATAATGAAAAGGTCAGTGGATTACCAAATTCTAAAGAATTTAAACGTACTTAACTAAAATTTTATGTAAATTATATTTCATATTTTAAAAGGGATATAGGTACTTATTTAAAGGAAAAAAAAAACTAAAAAACCAAAGATATAATAACTCTGTATTACTAGTAGTAATACTACCAATTATGTATTAAATAAATTAAAAAAAAACTACATACATACATATACCAAATACTCGTACTAATTTCAATTTCAAAAACTATATACTATAGAAATATTTTAATTATAACTAATTGAAATACTGACCAGTCCTGCAATCAAATACGAGTACATATGTATGTGTATATTGCGTATGTGTGTTATCCACCACTTCACACATGATCTTACTCTATGCTCTATTTTATAGACTAACTGCACACATCAGTTACACCATTATCCAATAAGGATTTATTTGCACATCAATCAGACAACAATGTAGGATGCATCTGCAATTTACGGATGCGGTCAGGTTGTGTCCTAGTAAAGATACTGCTCTACTTTATGGTCTTTCTGGATTAAACTTGTACCTGATTAGAAATAGGTATGTAGTGCCTATATATAAGATTTTTTATAGATAAGGGTATTATAGTAAAAGTAGCAAAATAGCCTGCAGTCCACCTAATATCAGTGGAAAACTCAAGCGTTTTTCATAGCCAAACCAATTT